>QTSX02004395.1:0-235279 GCA_014839935.2 Entomophthora muscae
TGACAAAGACATACAAGACCTGAGTGAATTAATTGATTTGTAAATGACAGGTTTGTTCCTTGCCTCTCAGTGGGTCCTTCTCTTACCTCCTGGCTGGCTGAACTTTCCACAGTAGTAACAAATCAGGGCCAGCGCCTAGATGTCACTGAGCAACAGACCACCTTGGTTAACAATTTGGCCGCCTGCACTTCTGAAACCTTGACTACTCTTGAAGAGAGTGTTTGTCAACTGTAGGCCAGACAGCCCCCTCTGAATCTGAAGCAGAATTCTCCCCATGTATAAACGTGCTCAACAGTAGCAATGGTGGTCCATCTCCTGAGGCCCACTTCAAACCTACCTTTAAGCAAGTCTTTGACCCCAAGACTTCTACTATTGCAGCTTTCCTAACCATTTACAAAACTGCTATGAGGGAGGCCTCTGATGAGGTTAAGAAAGAACACATTCTAACCTGCCTGCACTGGCCTTCCAGGAGAGATGGTAATTGCCTGGAGTGCCACACCATTGTAGACATAGGAAGAGATGAAGCAGCTTTGATCAACGATTTGGTAACCTTGGCTAGGAAGTAAAAAAGGACACCTTCATGACATTGACATAAAACCTAAGGAGACTCTAGATAAATTTGCAGATAGATTCTACCATGGAAGGACAGCAGCTGATCACAAGCTGCAAGTTGAACGTATATGAAGCGTACATGGCTTGCACTCAAGCCCTCAAGGTCAACCACTTTATTTGCCTTCACTTCAAACCCATAATGACATGCTTTCTTCTATGAAGAGCATAAAGAGCTGTTACAGGATATGCACCTTACCCATTCTGGAGCAGTTATGCGGGAGAATTGTGCCACCTCTAATTCTGGTTTGTCTTTATGTGGCGTATCCTTACCATGAACTCACAGAACCCTCCTTGACGCCAAGGGTGCCATAACTGTGGGCGATGAGTCACCATTCTAGAGTCTGCAACACCCTTGGTTGAAGGGGGTTGATAGTAAGGAGCATGCGGGAAAAAGAACAGTCAACCTAGAGGCAGAGGCCTCTGGTTTGACCATTAATCCCAGTTCCTTCAATTTCCCCCTCCATTGCTGACCCTGAGTCTGCCAACACTGAGCTCCTCCCATCCTGCTGTTATTCCCCAACATCTCTTGACTCTGACATGGACAATTCAGTATGGACAATCCCAACTCATATGGGTATTCAGTCATGGTCGCCCCAAAACTATTGCGTCCCTTATAAACTATGTTCTTTTAAAACTACAACAACCTCCAAGCCTCTGCCTGAATCCAAGGAGGTTGTCTCTTGCTATACCTTACTCAGGCTAAGAGATCCCCCTGTGCTTGTAGAGTCATCTGAGAAAGCTTCTGAGGTTGCTGGTGCTGTATTCAAGAATGTTTCAGTCTTGCTTCCTCTCCAGATGGTCTATAAGGAGTTTCTGGGCCTCAGATGCATGATTAAAAATTGGGACAAAGAACTGGCAGAAGCCCAAGACATTCTTGCAGGCCTCCCTCCCTTTAGTTGTACTACCACATGTGTGGAAATATCCATTCAAAGGTGAAAATCAAGGCTGTCTTGGACACTGGATTTCCTGTTAATGTTGTCTCCACAAAGCTTGTCAAAAGCTCAAGCTTGCCCCTGACCTCAACTATCACCAGCTGTATGGCACAGCTGGGCTATCCATGACTTGCACTATAGGGGCTTATTCTGCTCTTCCCATGCGGTTTGGCAAGCTGCTCTTGGACGCGCCTGCCATTGTTTTGGAGAATGAGAGTTATGACCTCTAGTTGGTACCCAATTCCTTAGGGAGTACAATGGGATCATCAACTTAAAGGTTTATATCTCTCTATCTTAGGATAAAAGTTCTCTGATCTTTGAGCCTTTCTAAGTTCCTGGAAAGCACCCCAAGACAGTGCCATAGAATATCCCACTGGTTTTTTCACCTAAAATACTGTATCCACTCATCCAACATAAAGTGTCCTCCCATGGGTTGCTCTGCGTCTGAGAGAATTGCTCTCTGGCCACTTCCGCAGTGACTATCCCTCCTGGATCTCAAGCTATCCTGGACTCCCAAATATCATACAAGCTGCCTGAGTGTACGATTCTATAGTTATACTCTCCTCCCTCACTAGGACACAACAAGCCCTACTTATACCCAGGAATCTTGGACGTCTCTCACTAGGGACCCTGTTCAATTGCTGGTTGCAAACTTAAGTTCCTTCCCCATACATGTGTCTAGAGGGCAGGTTGTTGGCTATGGCAAGTAGTTGAATGCTCCTGACTCCTATCATTACATCCCTTTGGAATGTTCCAGGAATTTTAATTTACCTGAAGACAAGCCCCAATTCCTATCCTTGTTCACTGCATAAGATTTCCCACAGCTATCCCCAGTACAACAGAAGGAGGTGCTTGATTGGCTAGACTAATTTGAGATATCTTTGCTAAAGATAGCACTGATTATGGTCTAGCTAAAGGTGTCATTCACCAGATTGATACAGGTGATGCCCCCCTTTTTGTGCTAAACCCTATTGCTGCAGCCAATTAGAAGATGCTCAGGTGTCTAAAGAGCTTAAACAACTTTTAAATGTTGGACTACTGGCTCCTTTCCAAAGTGCATGGGCCTCCCCCTTACTCATACTGAAGAAGAAGGATGGAGGTCATTGTATTGTGATGGATTACCAACGCTTGAACTCCTTAACCAAAAAGGATTCTAATCCCCTACCACGCATTGATGATTCTCTCTGCCGCCTTGGCGGCTCCAAGTTCTTCTCCAATATGGCCTTAGCTTCTGGATACTGGCAAGTTGATCTCTCTCCTGAGGATAGGAAAAAGCCCGCTCTCATCACTTCAGAGGGACTATTTAGGCCCACACGCATGCGGCAAGGGCTCTGCAATGCCCCGGCTACTTTCCAACAAGCCATGGACTCCATCCTTTGCTATTAGAAGATCTCCTGTATCTTAGTTTATCTGGATGATATAAAAGTCTTTAATGCTACCTTTACAGATCACCTGGCTCACCTCAAAGAAGTGTTTGAAAATTTGAGAGGCTGGCCTCAAACTGAAAACTTTAAGGTTTTTCTTCTTCAAGGAGTGTCTTGAATTATTGGGCCATGAGGTAACCCAGACTGGGATTTGCCCAGTGACCAAGAAAGTTGAGGCCATTGAAAAAATGCTCCCGCCCACCAATCTGCAAGAAGTTCAAGTCTTTCTGGGCATGATGGGATACTACAGACAATTCATCCCCAACTTTGCTGACACTAGCAAGCCCTTGGTCCAGCTGTTGTGTAATGTCCCTTTCAAATGGACCATCAGCCAACAACAAGCCTTTGAGACCTCAAGCAAAACCTCAAAGAGCTCCCATCATAGTATATCCTGACTATGATAAGAAATTCATCTTATATACCAATGCTAGCAACCTGGCCATTGGAGCCATCTTGGCTCAACTGGATGATGAAGGTGTAGATCACCCTGTAGCTTATACCTCTTGTGTCCTGAACAAGCATGAGAAAAACTACAGTGTAATGGAGAAAGAGTGCCTTGCTGTGCTGCATGCTGTCAAGCAGTTCTGCCATTATGTGTATGGCACCCATTTCACTGTGGTCACTGACCATGCTTTGCTAAAATGTTTACAACAACTTAAGTAACCAGAAGGGCAACTAGCTAGATGGGCTCTCCACCTGCAAGGTTACAACTTCACTGTGCTGCATTGTCCCGGGATTCAACATCAAAACGCTGACATATTGTCCAGAATGCCATTCTTGCGCTACACCCTGCTGAGGCTGATCAACTATATGAACTAATTGGATATCCTTCCTCTTGGGAGAGAAAGACAGAAGAAGTCCAAATTGCCCTATATAAGCTATCTGAAGATACACTCATTTGTGGCGATCAGCTTTTCAAGAAAGTACAATACCACTACCTGCCTTATGTACGGCCTAGTCTTTGCCTTTTGTTGGTGCTTCAAGCTCATAAGGAGACAGGACACAGAGGCGTTGCCAAGACTTATGCCTGGCTCCAGAAAAACTACTTCTGGGAAAACTTTGCCTACTGATCCCAGATGTCATTGTTAGTTGCCATGATTGTCTGCTTCAACAACCACACGCTGCCTCTCATGAGTTCAAGCTAGTCCCCCCGCAACATGCATTTCACACTGTCAGTATTGACACCGTAGGGCCTCTTCCTTGCTACTGCTCTGGCTGCCGATTTATCTTATTTGCTGTTGATCATTTTAGCAAGTGGGTAGAAGCTCGCCCTACTAAAGACATCACTGCTAAGACTACTGCTGCCTTTCTGCTACAGGATGTATTCTTTTGCCATGGTTGTCCTCAAGTGTTGCTATCTGATAATGGGACTAACTTCAATGCTAAGTTAGTGACCTTGGTTGTCAAGGCTTTGGGGTCTTGCCAGTCTTTTTTTACCCCCTATAATCCTTCTACTAATGGGGCAGTTGAGCGTGCAAATTTGACACTGGTCTCTATCATGAGGAAGCTCACTTACTCCAATGCTGCAAACTGGGATCTATACTTACCTGCTGCTCTCTTTGCCTAACACCTTAGCAAACATTGTGTCACCAGGTATTCCCCTTTTGCTATGTTATATGGTTGTGAAGCCACCACTCTGTTGCTCTTGGGGCCCCCTACTCTCCTCTGATAAGGCCATGAACCCAGACAACCATATCAAAGATCTAGTCAATTGTATCATTGATATTCATGTCACTGCCTACACGTCCACATATAAGATCAAGATGCTTGAGCTCTCTCCCAACAATGCTGGACAATCTCCCTTGCCTGAGTTCAACATTGGGGGCCATGTTCTTTACTATCAGCATAGAGTGGAAGGATGTGCTCATAAACTAGACTCATTGTGGATTGGGCCCTTGGATGTGACCTTCAAACGAGGATTGGAATACACTGTGAAACTCCTCTCCAGTGGTCAACTGTTTGCCTGAGTGCATGCCAAGTTCCTCCGCAAATACTATCCCCCTAAGTCCAATCTAGAGGAGGGCAATGTCGTGAATGCCGCCATTCACTGTGTTTCAATTTTGTTTTTGATGGGTTATTTTGAGGACAAATCTCTCTCTTTTGCTTTTGCCCTTTGAAATGACTCTGGCTCCAAATTGGGAAATTCAATTGTTCAGTTTCCTGATTCTGTGCAACTTTCTTTCCTCACTCATGCTTGTGGTGAGTAATCCTACTGTCTATGTACTGTTTTGAGGTAAAGCTACACAGTATATAATTCTGACACTTTTACCAATAAAATTTAAGTTTTATTCACATTTGTATCTTTGTGTCTTCATGTACTTTGGCGCCTCTCTAGCCACATCTAGCAGATATTATTCCATCAGGGCCACAAGGTAATTGCATAGCCTTCCTTGCCATTCTAACCAAGATTTAGTACAAATCCAATCCTGAGGCTAGTATTTCCCATTGTGACTCTGTGCCACACCTCAGATTACAACAGTGGTTCACCAACTGGGCCAGCCAAGAGATAGAAATCACTTGGGTTCATTCAGGGATGCCACAAAGTCCCGCTACAGTGAGACATTCTTGCCCATTGTGGTAGGGACTCCCCTCATGGCTATCAAACAGACTGGTTCTGCTCCTGAATATCTTGCTGCTGCCCCCAAAGCCATCACTGATGGAAATGCAATGCTCCCCACCCTCATTGTCAATGGGCTGAAGCCTCACATCTGTAAATAGGTTTTTGTAGGGCGCTGCACCTCTGTCAGTTACTGCTACAAGGCCATTGTGGAGGCTAACATCTAACCCTTGATAAGATTCCAAAGATCCATCAATGTCCCCTCCCAACCTTGTCCTGCACCCAGGAGCGCCCACAATCAAGTGGGCTGCCACCAATCTTTTCAGCAGGAAAATGGGGCCAAGCGCCCCTGGGAGGAGGAGCTCCATCTAGCCCATATTGAGGATTTGGGAAAGACCTGTGGGTTGTAGATACAAGAGGTTCTGCAACCCTGCTTGACCCACACTCTCAACCCCTCCTTGCCAAGAATCCCCGCAACTACGGTGTGCACAAGGTAGAGACCTTATACGTGTTCCAAATCCATAGTGGCAACCTGGTCCTCCAAGCCAGTCATTCCTCAAATAAGATCATCTGCTTGGTCTACCCCTTTTGTTTCCATGGGAACACACACAAACTTTTGATAGACACTGGGGCCAACCACACCATGGCTAACCAGGAATGTGTAGATTCTCAGTAGTTAGACCAAGTACCCAGTTGATTTAAAGCAGTAGGTGTGGCCAACTCCTGCAGAGTAACCATTGCTCACAAGAGGGTACCCTTCTCAGTAAGAATGTGGAACGTCCTTATTAAGCTCTCTGGGCCAATAATGGCAGGGCTCAGCCATGATGTTATTGCTGGCCTTGACTGGCTCTGACATAATTGACCATACATTGACTGGGAAACCTCTGTAATCACACTCAACAGGAATGGGATAGGCTTTCAGATCTACCCTGTCAAAATGAGCAAGTTACTTCATGACACTGTGTTTTTTTGACTCACAGAAACTGGTTACTACAACTTCAAGGGGGAAGCTGGACTTTAAACAGTGTTCAGTGGAAGTCATTTGCTCTGAACCCATTACACCTCCCCCTCTGATCACAACACAACCACCACCACTAGTATCCCTTCCCAAGGAATGAAATGACATCTTTAGCAAAACACTAGACCAACTGCCCCCTCCAAGAGAAATACAATATGCTGTCCAGTTACAAGGGTTGTTGTCAAAGGCACAGCTTTTCTGTTGTTTGACGCCCAAGGAATACAAAACTCTCTTTCAGCGCCTTGTGGATGCGCTCAATAAGGGCTTCAACCACCTCTTCCTCTCACCATATGAGGGCTGCAGTCTTCTTCATTACTAAGAAAGACGGGTTCTTTTGTTTGGTAACCAACTACTGTACCCTAAACAAGATGACAGTCAAAAACAAGTCCCCCTTACTGCTAATTGACGGCCTATTTGATACACTTGCGGATGCAAAGGTCTTCAGTAAGATCAATCTCACCATGGGGTACAACCAGATTTTCATTGCACCTGTGGATGAGGCAAAAACTGTCACAGTAGGTTCCATCATGCCAGGAATTATCTGGCCAAGTAGAAAGGCTCAAAAAGCCAGCAACCCTTTAACAAAATTGACCAAATTAACAATTTAAATCAAATGGTTGATCAAAAATGGGTTACAGCTGCTCCAGTCTGCCAGCTGAAACCAATTCCTCCTTGCAAGTTGACATTGATAAATTGACATAATTTGAGGGTTACCCGGTATGAGCTTATTAATCAGCATGGTTGTCAGAAATTGGTCACTCAAGGGTTCTTTGCAAACTGGACCAGATACTCACTTGACTATGTAGAAGGAATAGGAGCCCAGGATCCAGGTGGCATTGCTTAGTCATTTTTTGATATATATTGAATAATTTTCACTGTTTCAACTCTAATAGTTGAGTCCTCCCAAAATTTTACTCAATAAAAATCAAATATCCCTTGGTCTAATTTATTTTTAAAAATGCATCCTGAAGTTGGATTGTTACGCTACATTCCCTACAATCTTATTCTAAGCCGGATCATTACTGGAAGATGGGGCCCTGCAGTTGGAACTTTGTTGTTGGCACCTCCCAATCTTAACTCAATGCCTGCCAATCTTGGAGTGGTCCCCCCTGTCTTGGAAAATGAAAATTGTTCTGCATCTCAATGTCCTGAATTTAATTCTGATTATTCTCTGATGCTTTCACAGGCTATTTATCTTGGGCTACTTTGGTTAGGATTGATTATTTTACTTAATCCAAGTATCTCATTTGGAAATTTTACAAAACAGTATCTGAAGCTGCGTTGGTGGTTAATCATTAGCTCTATGTGGATTTGGGTGGTAATTCCCCACCACCTGGAGACAGCTTCTTACTATATTGAAATTTCTGTCACATTACTCAACTCTTCTATGTCTGAGTTTTTGGAAGCAGTTTGTCATGAATTTGTGTTTCTTTTCTCCTTCTCTGTTGAGATATCTATGTTTACCATGGTTATTTGTATCAGTCCTTTTCTGAGTTTTCAGTTTGAGCTTTTCTTTAATTTGTGGTTTCCATCTCCAGTTGCAGTTGTTGAGACTGGATCTTCTGTTTCCTGTTTCCGCCATGCTATGTCATTTTGGCGTCCAGATTATTTCCTGCTCCACCTACTATGAAATTTTGCGTGAAGTTTTGTCAGCTTTATCATTCTATTCCGGTTCAACCCTTAGTCACAAATCCCAAGTTTACCATGTAATGACAAAGGTTTCTGAGGATGCTTGCAAATGGTTGTTGTCTGCGGTGGAGTGCAATCCACATGTTTTAACTGAGAGTGCATCTCTATACCCTTTGTTAAAAAATTTGTGTGTATCTATTGAGGAGCTCAAAGTATATTGTAAGCTGTATGCCTTTCATCAGGGTACTACTCCGCTTTTGATATTCCTTCCTCAGTTTCTTGCCTACTGCCATACAATCAATGTTCCCGAGGTGAATAAACTCTCAGTGTTGTGGTTAGCAGTTGACCAGACTGCCCAGGATCTGGCAGCTTGGGATTCCCTGTTAACCACAACTGAGGCCCTGGTAAGCCAAATTATTTCTCTGGTCTTGAATCCGTTGGTTTCCAAACAAGGTTTGATGGAAATCAAAGCCAAACCTGCTGCGCGCTCCTGGCTTTCTGGGACTTGTTCTGCGGTGGCGTCCTTCAGCCAGAGTCAGGATTGTTCTTCCTGTGGTTCTTCTCAGTTGCAATTGGCAATTTTTAACAAACTTGTTGAGGTGAATGAAGCGCCAGTAGTTTCTGCCCCTGAGAGCTCATTGACTATACTTCAGCATGTTGTGCCTGCAAAGCCTTTGGCAGTTGAATCCAAAGAGCTGCCCCTTGTTCCAATCAATTGTGATCATCCTGTCCTTCCTACTGCTGTCCAATAAATGATCAAAAAATATTTTCAGGAGCACCCTGCCTCCTTAGCTGCTGTCTGTACCACCAAAGAGAAGCAGGATCCTGCCAAGATTGCAACATTTGCTACAAATAATTCTACTTCTGGTTACTTCTTGTTTTATGGTAGCATTGATAACAGTCAAACTATCTATGGGCCAGACATTCTGTTGGATACAGGTGCTTCTGAGAACTTTATGAGTGTTGAGACTGCAGACTTGCTGCAAATCAAGTATCAACCTGGAATGCTTGTTAGAGGTGGAAACTGTCAAACGTTTCCCTCTTTCCAGCTTAAGAAGCCGGTGACGTTTGTAGTTGCGGGTCAGTCTTTTACTGCAAGGTTCTCCATTTGCTCTACCCTTATGTATCCTATTATTTTGGGGGTGGTCTGGTGGCAAGACCATAATGTATTGACCTTGCTGAAAGAAAATGAGCTTCAAGTGGAACACTCTTTGGGCATATCTATCTGTATTCTGTTGTTAGGTATGTCTGAATTAGAGCAGTCTTCTCAGACCATTCAATTGGTTCCTGTTCCTGCCCTGAAAGTTTGGATTTACCTGCATGCCTGCACTCCTGGTCCGCAGCGTTTGACGTTAATAGGGGTGAGGTCCTTCCCAAGCACACTCAGTTTGACTTTGAATTTAAAGTTACTGTTGATCTGATTTGTATTTTGTCTCCTATTTACCCTTTAATCTTGAAGGAAGACACATGTTTAGAGGAGTGGACTCAAGACATGTTAGCAAAGGGATACATTTTCAAGAAGGCTTTGTTGATTTGCTCCCCATTATTGTTTGTTCAAAAGTCTGATGGGTCTCTTTGTCCTTGCGTTGACTATGGGAATTTGAATAAGATTAAAATTCCTGATCCCTATCCCTTACATCTTGAAGCTAGGATTTCTTGGTGCATTGAGAAGGCAAAGGTATTCCTGAAGCTTGATCTGTTGAATGCCACCAATTAAATCAGGATCAAGAAAGGAATTGTTGCGGCTGAATCAATGAGGATTCAGTATTTGGAATTGGTGAAGACAACAGTCCAATAGAAAGGACAGAACAATAAGAATAAGGTGACGTTTATTGTTAAATATTGTGATTAATATACCATATGGGGAAAGCCACAAGGGGGTGACATAGTGGGAAGTTCCATGTAAGTTTCAAAGCCAAGGAATAACTTGTGTGGGGATCAGCAAGTTGAATTGGTAGCGCTCCTAATTAGGATGAAGTACCCTCCATTCAATATTGCCATCAGATTAATCCATAATGTTAGGTATGTCAAGGGGCAACTCATTGAGCGCCCCCTGTGTATTGTAAGATGTGTTAGCAGGCAAGTCTCAAAACTTGGTTGCAACACCCCCCCTTGCCCCCTGCTTGTTGTCAGACACCAAGACTGGAGTCTGTGGAAGGTCTGGGAAGGACTGCACAAACAACCTTTGTGTGAGGATGGTGTGGTAGGGGCGCAAGCAATCATGATGAAGCTTCTTGGTATTCCCCTGGGAATATTCAAGTTGATAGGTATGATTGTTGTAGACAGCGGCTATCTTGAAGGGCCCTAGATAGTTGGGTTCCAACTTGGCAGAATTGGGGTTGAGGGTAAAGATAAGGTCACCTACGGCGTACCTGGCTTCAAGGTGCTTTGTCCCTCCTTCAATTTGCTTGTGTTCAATTTCCCGGGCTTTGGCACGCCATTGGTCTAGGGATGGGGTTGTTACTAGGGGAGGCTTTTTGGGAACTCTGGACCGTAGCTTTCCCTGTTCAACTCCTGTCAGACTGTCAGGCGTCCTGAAGGCCAGGGTGCTGGGACTGAACCCCGTGCCCCTGTTGACCCTCGCTTGTAAGATGAGCAGGGCGGTGGGCAGGTGTTCAGTCCATGTGGTGTTGGGGTGCTCTTGTGAGAGCTTGGCAATCAGTTGAACCAGTGAGCCATTTAACTGTTCTACATGCCCATTGGCTTGCAGATGGTAGGGGGTTGTAACTATACGTTGGAGTGCATTCTTAGCGCAGTATGCCTTCATGACATGCCCAACAAGTTTGGGGCCGCCATCTGTGATGAGATGTTTGGGTTGTCCAAAGCGGGCCACAATTTCCTTGCCAATTAAGCAGGTGATGGTGGTGGCAGTGTGATTAGTTGTTGCCCAGGCCACTGGCCAGCAAGTGAAGTAGTCAATGGCAGTGATAATGTACTTCTTCCCCAGTCTGTCTTCAGGGAGTGGTCCCACTGTTGTGAATACCGCTATTCACCATGTTTTGATTTTGCCTTTGGTGGGCCATTTTGAAGACAAATCTCTTGCTTTTGCTTTTGCCTCTCAAAATGAGTTGATAACTGGATCAGGAAGTACAATTGTTTGGTTTCTTGATTTTGTGCAACTCACTTGCCCCACTCATGCTGGTGGCAAGTGATCCTACCGTCCTGGTAGTGTTTTGTGGTATTGCCAACCACTATATATTCCATTTTCCTATTCACCAATAAAATTAAGTTCTATTCACATTTTTGTCTTTGTGTCTTCTGTACTTCCGCGCCTCTCTCTAGCCACAACTAGTAGAGATTATTCTTCCAGGGCCGCAAGGTAAACGCATAGCCTTCCCTGTCATCTAACCGAGACTTAGTACAAATCCAATCCTAAGGTTAGGATTTCCTGTTGTGACTCTGTGCTGCGCCTCAGATCACAACAAAAATGGTGCTCACTACACGGGCTGTAAGCCCCTTGGTTACCCTTTTGCAACCATGTTATTAGGACCTTTGCCTCCTCCTATACAAGAGTCAACTTCACCTGAAATTACCAGTCCTCCTATTGAGGAAGATATTGCTGACCAGCCTATTACCTCCACTATACTGAACCTTGGGAATGGTCCCCACCTAGTTGCTTACCCCATGGGTACCCCTGACTTGGAACAAGTCATGGCGGTAGCCCTTGGGATAGCCCATGAAGGAGCCATCCCTTGCCTTCAGTTGCAATTCAGTCAGGCTGAATACTACAAATTAATTGTGGCTCCTCAATTTCCACAGCATCTCCTCTCAGTGGCTGGCTCTGCTGAGCACTTAATATTGTCCTTTGTGCAGCCTGCCTTGGCCTACCATCAAATGGTGTTGGGGCTCCACATCCAAGAAATCTCGTCTCTACAAGCAGTGGTTACTCATCACTGGGACCAGTTTGCTGCCTACCAACAGTGGATTTATTCCCTGTTTTCCTTGGTATCTGACAATTAGCGCAACTCTGTCACCTCCCAGATCTGTTTGGTTAATTCTATCAAACAAATGCGCCAGTCCATCCCTGAATACGTGAGAGAGCGTCTACACAAGCTTCACCATCTAGAACAACCCTGGTGCACTCAAGTAGATTCCACCTTAAACGCCTATTTACTGACTTCAAACAACTCGTGCAACAGCTCAATGCATTCAGCACTTATTCCTTTAAGCAACTACAGCAGGTAGCGGACTTTGCTATTAGTGGCCTTAATGAACTATGTGCAGTGTTTGATCAAGAGAGATCTGCCACTGCTGCTGCTATAGCCAAACTCCAGAGTCAAGTGAATGACTTGTCTATGCCCAAGCCAGATGTTCCGCCCTCTCCCCCTGCTGATGATTTGGCAGATCAAGAATAAAGAATATGGGACGCTATTCAAGAACTACGTACAACTACTTGCAGTCAAGGAGGTCCTGCTGAAGCTCCTCAACCTGACCCCCAGGTGCTTGAATTGACTGCTCAAGTTGCAGAGCTACAGCAAGAACTTGCTGCCCTACGTGAAATGATGGCAACTGCTGCTAGTCCAGTTGGGGTTGTTGATGAAAATGGTTGCTGCCCTGGCTTACCAGGAGCTCCTTGAATCCAATGCACTAGGGAACTAATTGCCCTAGCTAACGAGGTGGATCAATTGAAGCAGGATCATACTGACCTGGATAGAGACGTACAAGAGATAAATAATGTGATTGACTTTGTGAATGATAGGTTTGCCCCTTGCCTCTCAGTGGGGCCATCCCTTACTTCTCAACTGGCTGAGCTCTCCACAATAGTGACCACCCAAGGTCAACGCTTAGATACTACTGCACAACAGACCACTCAAGATTTTTATATGGGTGCCTGCACTGTTGAGACCCTGACTACCCTTGAAGAAAGTGTTTGTCAGCTGTGGGCTAGACAGCCCCCCTCAGAATCCAAAGCAGAGTTTCTTTGCGTATAAACGTACTTGATAGCAACAATGGTGGCCCAACTCCCAAAGCACACTTCAAACCTACCTTTAAGCAAGTCTTTGACCCCAAGACTTCTACTATTGCGGCTTTCCTAACCATTAAAAAAAAAGCTATGAGGGGGGCCTCTGATGAGGTTAAGAAAGAACACATTCTAACCTGCCTGCACCTGACCTTCCAGGAGGTAGTAGTGCCTGAGTTGCCCACCATTGAGACATGGGAAGAGATGAAGCAGCTTCTGATCAACAAATTTGGTGGCAACCTTAGCTTGGAAGTAAAAAAGGACGCCTTCATGCACATTGCTTTCAAACCTAAGGAGACTCTAGTCAAATTTGCAGACAGATTTTACATGGAAGGACAGCAACTGATCACAAGCAGACAGTTGACAGCCCATGAAGCCTAAATGGCTTGCGCTCAAGCCCTCAAGGTTAACCAACTTCTGTGCCTTCACTTCAAAGCCCATAAGGCTATGCTTTCCTCCATGAAGAGCATAAAGACGTTGTTGCAGGATATGCACCTTACCCACTCTGGAGCAGTTGTTAGGGAAGGTCAAGCTACTTCTAACTCTGGTTCATCTTCCCGTGGTCCTTGCATTCTTACCATGAACTTGCAAAATCCTCCTTGACGCCAAGGTTGCCACAACTGTGGTCATATAGGTCATCATTCTCAAGTCTGCATCAACCTGTGGGTTGAAGGAGCTGATCCAAAAGAGCAGTCAACCAAGAGGCAGAGACGCTCTTGGTTGACGATTCTTCCCAGTCTCTATCAATCCCTCCCTTTATAGCTGACTCCAAGCCTGCTGATAACGAGGCTCCTCTTATTCTCCTCCTGTTTCAAATATCTCTGATGACTCTGACCTGGATGATTCTGATATTGACAACACTGATGCTTATGGGTACTCCGTTTGGCTGTTCCAGAAACCATTACAGTCCCCTTTAAATTACGCTCAGGAAAGACTACAGCTACCGCTAAGCCTTTGCCTGAAGCCAAAGAGATTGTCTCTTGCCCTTACCTCACTCAAGCTAAGAGGTCCCCTGTGCTAGTGGAGTTGTCAGAAGAATCTGCCAAGGTTGCTGACGCTGTCTTCAAGAATGTATCTGTTTTGCTCCCTCTCCAGACTGTTTATAAGGAGTTCCCAGGGTTAAGATGCATGATTGAGAAGTGGGATAAGGAACTAGCAGAGGCTCAAGATACCTTGGCTGTCCTTCCCCTCTTTGGTTGCACTACCACCTGGGTAGAGATATCTATCCAGAAAGTAAAAATCAAAGCTGTCCTGGACACTGGTTCTCCTGTCAACGTTGTTTCTTCTAAACTGATGAAAAAACTTAAGCTGGCGCCCAACCTCAATTACCATCAATCCTATGGCACCGCTGGTCTCTCCATGACTTGCGCCATTGGCACGTACTCTGCCTTGCCAATGCAATTTTGTAAACTCCTGTTGGCTGCGCTGGCTGTTGTTCTAGAAAATGAGAGCTACGGCCTTTTGGTTGGTACCCAGTTCCTTCAGGAATATAATGGGATTATCAACCTAAAGGATGGGTATCTTTCTATCCTAGGGTACAAAGTCCCCCTGATCTTTGAAGAGCCAATCAAAGTTCCTGGTAAACATTTGAAGACATGTACACTGGAGTACCCCACTGGGGTTTTCACCCTAAAATATTGAACCCATTCCACTAACATGAAGTGTCCTCCCATGGCTTGTCCTGCGTCTGAAGGGATCCCTCTCTTAGCCACATCTGCTGTCACCATCCCACCTGGCTTCCAGGCTATCCTAGACTCCCAGATATCATATGAACTACCTGAACAAACCTTCTTGGAGTTGTACTCTCCCCCCTTGTTAGGATGCAACAAACCTTATCTCTGTCCAGGGATCCTAGATGTCTCCCATAAGGACCCTGTTCAGTTGTTGGTAACCAACCTGACTGCACTCCCCATGACCGTGTCTAGGGGGCAGGTTGTTGGATATGGCAAGTTGTTGAGCGCTCCTGATGTCCTGTCTCTTCATCCCTTTGACATGTTTCAAGATTTTAACCTACCTGAGGATGAGCCCCAAGTCCTATCCTTGTTCACTGCGCAAGACTTTCCACAGTTGTCCCTGGTTCAACAGAAAGAGGTGCTAGACTTGCTAGACCAATTTTCTGACATCTTTGCTAAGGACAGTACCAACTATGGGTTAGCCAAAGGTGTTATCCATCAGATAGACACTGACAACGCTCCTCCCTTCCGCACTAAACCATATTACCGCAGTTGTATAGATGACGCTCATGTGTCTAAAGAGCTCAAAAAACTTCTAGACGCTGGGCTGCTGACTCCTTCCCAAAGTCTTTGGGCATCCCTGCTACTCATCTTAAAGAAGAAGGATGGGGGTCATTGTATTGTGATGGACTATTGCCAATTAAACTCTTTGACCAAGAAGGACTCGTACCCCTTGCCGCGTATTGATGATGCTCTCTGACGTCTTGGAGGCTCTAAGTTCTTCTCTGCAATGGATCTAGCATCTGGATACTGGCAAGTTGACCTATTGGTTGAGGATTGTCAAAAAGCCGCGCTCATTACCTCTGAAGGGCTTTTTGAGCCTACTTGCATGCCGCAGGGATTCTGCAACGCCCCAGCCACCTTCCAAAGGGCCATGGACTCCATCCTATGTGACTTGAAGTTGTCATGCGTCCTAGTGTACTTGGATGATATAACAGTTTTCAGCGCTACCTTCACCAATCACCTGGCTCATCTCAAGGAGGTGTTCATAAAGATTTGAGAAGCTGGCCTTAAGCTAAAACATTCCAAGTGCGCCTTCTTCAAAGAACGTCTTTAATTCTTGGGCCATGAAGTAACCCAGACTGGGATTCACCCAATGACTAAGAAGGTTGAAGCCATCAACAAAATGCTTCCGCCCACCAACCTGCAAGAGGTACAAGTCTTTCTAGGGATGATGGGCTACTATAGACAATTTATCCCTAACTTTGCCAATACTAGTGAACCTTTAGTCCAGCTGCTATGTAATGTCTCTTTTGAATGGACTGCCAGTCAGCAGCAGGCCTTTGAGACCTTTAAGAAAAAACTCAAAGAGACGCCAATCTTAGTGTATCCTGACTATGATAAGGAGTTCATCCTGAACACTGACACTAGCAATCTAGCTATTGGAGCCATTCTGGCCCAACTAGACGACAAGGGTGTAGACCATCCTATGGCTTACACTTCCTGCATGCTAAACAAACATGAGAAGAACTATAGTGTCACAGAGAAGTAGTTTCTTGCCATGCTGCATGCAGTCAAACAGTTTTGTCACTATGTATATGATACCCACTTCACAGTTGTCACTGATCACAATTTGCATAAGTGGTTACAACAGCTGAAGGAGCCTGAAGAGCGCCTAGCTAGATAGGCCCTATGTCTTCAAGGTTACAACTTCACTGTGCTCCATTGCCCTGGGATTCAACACCAGAACGCTGAATGGCTCTCCAGAATGCCCATTCTTGCTTTGCATCCTGCAGAGGCTGACCGGTTATACAAACTAATTGGTTACCCTTCTTCTTGGGAAAGTGAGACAGAAAAGGTACAACTGGCCTTGTCCAAGCTATCCAAAGATACCCTCATAAACGACAATCAGCTCTTCAAGAAGGTACAAGACCAGTATCTGCCTTATGTACAATCCAGTCTTTGCCTCTTGTTGGTGTTGCAAGCTCATAAAGAGACTAGGCATGGAGGCATTGCCAAGACCTTTGACTGGCTTCAAAAGAATTACTTCTTGGAGAACCTTTGCCTGCTGATCCCAGACGTCATAGCTAGTTGCCACAACTGCCAGCTGCAGAGGCCTTGAGCTGCTGCCCACGAGTTCAAATTATTCCCCCACAACATGCCTTTCACACTGTCAGCATTGACGCGGTAGATCCTCTCCCCTGCTCACGTTCCGGGTGTCGCTTTATTCTGATTGCAGTTGATCACTTCAGCAAGTGGGTAGAGGCTCGCCCTATAAAAGACATCACGGCTAAGACAACTGCTGCCTTCCTATTACAAGATGTTTTCTACTGCCATGGCTGTCCTCAGGTGTTGCTCTCAGATAATGGAACTAACTTCAATGTCAAGCTGGTAACCTCTGTTGTCAAAGCTTTAGGATCACACCATTCCTTCTCTGCCCCCTACAATCCTTCTACCAATGGGGCAGTTGAACGTGCAAATTCAAAACTGGTCTCTATCATGAGGAAGCTCACCTACTCTGACACTGCCAACTGGGACCTATTCTTAATTGCCACTCTCTTTGCAAACCGCCTTAGCAAACATTGTGTCACTGGGTACTCCCCTTTTGCTATGATGTATGGGCAAAAGGCTACTACCCCTTTGCTCTTGGGGCCCCCCTGCTTAACTCTGATAAGGCCATGAATCCTGACAACCACATCAAGGATCTAGTCAACCGCATAATTGATATACAGGCCACTGCCTAAACTTCTGCATATAAGACTAAGATGCTTGAGCTCTCTCCCAATAATGCTGGACGCTCCCCCCTGCCTGAATTTGATGTTGGTGACCATGTACTTTACTACCAACACAGAGTAGGTGGTTGCGCACATAAGTTGGACTCTCTGTGGATTGGCCCTTTAGAAGTGACTTTCAAACGAGGGTCCAAATACACTGTAAAGTTCCTTGTAGTGGCCGTCCTTTTGCTCAAGTGCACGCAAAGTTCCTTTGTAAATACTACCCCCCTAAGGCCAATCTAGGGGAGGGCAATGTTGTGAATACCGCTATTCACCATGTTTTGATTTTGCCTTTGGTGAGCCATTTTGAAGACAAATCTCTTGCTTTTGCTTTTGCCTCTCAGAATGAGTTGATGACTGAATCAGGAAGTACAATTGTTTGGTTTCTTGATCCTGTGCAACTCACTTGCCCCACTCATGCTGGTGGCAAGTGATCCTACCGTCCTGGTAGTGTTTTGTGGTATTGCCAACCACTATATATTCCATTTTCCTATTCACCAATAAAATTAAGTTCTATTCACATTTTTGTCTTTGTGTCTTCTGTACTTCTGCGCCTCTCTCTAGCCACAACTAGTAGAGATTATTCTTCCAGGGCCACAAGCTAAACAAATAGCCTTTCTTGTCATCTAACTGAGACTTAATACAAATCCAATCCTAAGGTTAGGATTCCCTGTTGTGTGTCTGTGCTGCGCCTCAGAACACAACACCCACAATGTCAAGGGCCCACTGCTCAAAGGGTTCCATGGCCTTGATGGGCAGGACAGACTTGGGGGTGCAGGTTTGGACGTATTCTTTTTGCACAGCACGCACATTTTGAGGAGATCCAAGATGTCTTGACCCATGTGCAGCCACCAAACCTTTTGTTTCATGATCTTGAAGAGGTTACGCCCTCTGATATGACCCAGGGTTTGGTGGTAGTGCAATATTGTGTTGCCTTGTTGCGTGGTGGGAATGTAAGTTGTCTTCTCACCTGTCTCTGCCTAATGGCAGACGTTACCAGCATCAGTGGTGAACTGACTTTTGTTGTTCTTCAACTTGAAGATGGTTACCAAGTTAAGGCCCTCAAAGCAAGTTGCCTCAGGGCGGAGGTAGAGCATGGGTCAATCTGGGTCCAAACCATTGTCCCCAGTGATGAACGCTACGTAGAGTTGTGAGAGGGCGTCAGCTGTGACAAGTTCCTTCCCAGGCTTGTACTCAATGTGTAACTGGTAAGGGGATAGACGCTCAACCCATCCTGCTTGGTGGTGTGTCAAGTGGGACTGCGTGTTGAAGTACTGAAGTGACTTGTGATCCGTCAGAATGCGGGGTGGGAAGGTAGCACCTTCCAGATAACAGCGCCACTTATCAATGCAGTGCACAATTGCTGCCAATTCTTTATCATGAATGGGATATTGTTGTTTCAAGTTGGTAAGTTTCCTGGACTCATATGCCACGGGAAGGAAGACGCCATTGTCAGTTTCTACCCTTAGCACGCCCCCTATGGCCCTGTCAGAGGCATTGGTCTCAAGTTTGTACTTACGGTTTTGATTGGGGAACTGCAGTACTGGTGCTGTTATGAGCCTTTGCTTCAACGTCTCAAAGGCTCAATCTCTGACAGGGGTCCAATAGAAGCGCTGTTTGATATTGAGCAGCTCAGTGAGAGGTGCAATTAGTTCCCCGCAATTGGGAATAAACTTGCGCATGTAGGCAACCATGCCTAAGAATGTCTGCACTTGGCCTGCATCAGTGAGGGGTGGCATGCTAGTGATTGCCTTGATTTTGGCAGGGTCAGGCTTTATCTCTTGGGCAGAGATGATGTGCCCAAGGAATAACAGCTCCAAATTGAGGAACTTGCATTTGGAGGGTTTAGCTTTTAGCTGGTTTTTGATAGATGACATACCCGTTGGGGATGTCCCCCTCAGGGATTGGCAGAAAAGTTTCTTGTTGGGGAGTAGCCATACAGCCTGTACTCTGTCCTTTCTTAGGGGGAATTTCGTTTTAGGTAGGTTGTTAACCTACCCCTGCTACCACTGTTGCAACTGAACCAATGAGGATTCAGTATTTGGAATTGGGGAAGACAACAGTCCAATAGAAAGGACAGAATAATAAGAAAAAGGTGTTGTTTATTGTAGAATATTGTGATTAATATACCATATGGGGAAAGCCACAAGGGGGTGGCATAGTGGGAAGTTCCATGTAAGGTTCAAAGCCAAGGAATAACTTGTGGAGGGGATCAGTAAGTCAAATTGGTAGTGCTCCTAATTAGGATGAAGTACCTGCCATTTGATATTGCTATCAGATTAATCCATAACGTTAGATACGTCAAGGGGCGACTCATCAAGGGCCCCTTGTGTATTGTAAGATACGTTAGCAGGAAAGTCTTGAAACTTGGTTGCAACAGAATGGAATGATTAACATCATTCAGAACCAAGATTGGCATCTTCCAGTTCCGTGTAATGCCTTCTGGATTGAAGAATGCTCTGGCTTGCTTTCAGCAGTTAATTGATTCAGTCTTGGGGGATCTCCTAGGAGTATGTGCCATTGTGTATATTTACAACATCTTGGTATTCTCTCCAGATGAGGAGTTACATAAGGCCCATATGTTGGCAGCTTTAGAGTGCATTCTCCAGGCCAACTTGATCATTAAAAGGAGTAAGTGTGAATTCTTTAAGTGTAAGGTTATCTTTCTGGGTAATATTATCTTTGAGGATGGCCACACCATTGCCCCTGACAAGGAAACTGCAGTTTGAGAGTATTCTACACCTGTGACAGTATCCCAAATTTGTAGTTGTTTGGGAACTTGTACGTTTTTGAAGAAATTTACACCACACTTGTCTGAGATGGCTGCCCTCTTATATTCAGCCAGTGGGAAGACAACTCTAGTCTGGACTCCTGAGTGTGCAGATGTGTTTGCAGCAGTCAAGGCTCTTTTGTTGTCCTCCCCAGTGTTGAAACATATGGATCCTGAGCTGCCTTTTGTGGTTTCCACAGATGCTTTGAAATATTCTGTGGCTGGTGTATTTCTTACAGACCGCTGGTGATGGGATAGAGAGACCTGTAGGGTATTTCTCCCAGAAGATGGAGGCTCTGGAACGCAATTACATGATTTACGACAAGTGAACTGTTGGAAGTTGTGGAATTGTTAAGGCATTGGCATCACCATCTCATGTCAGTGCAACATCCATTTGTAGTAAGAAACTACCATAAAGCTCTTCTGTATTATTGACAACCTAGGGCTTTGTTGGGTTGCTAATCCAGATGGCATGGTGACTTGACAAGATACAAATTTATTTAGGGTACAGATAATCATCTGGCAGATGCGTTGAGTAGAAATCCTTCTCATCTCCCAGATGCTGGTATGGACGTTGAGTTTAACACACATACTATGATTCCAGACATGGCTGTGGTTCCTGTTGTATTACCACCACCTGCTTTGCTTGCTACCATGTCCTTGACCAAGGGCGCAGATTTAGACCTATATTCCAAAATCAAGTTTTTGCAGCCTCTGTCCAAAGGTTATGATAGGTTACTGGAACTAGCATGTGTACATCTGGTTGGCCAGCCACAAGTTTATCACAAGATAAGGCCAATTCTATATCATCAAGGTTGCTTGTGGGTCCCAGAGGAAACTATTTGGGATGAAATCATGGAGGCCAATCACACCTGCCCCGCAGCAGGCCACCCAGGGAAGAACAAAACAGTGGAGTTAATTTGCCAACAGTTTTCTTGTAAAGGTTTGACAGTGCAGGTAGCAGCTTATGTTTGAGAATGTCTGGTATGTGTTTGTTCCAAGGCAAGCAGGAACAAGACAACTGGTTTGTTGGTTCCGCTGCAGCCAGCTGCAGGACCATGGATGTCGGTGTCGGTGGACTTTATTGGAGAACTCCAAAATTCCAATGGCTTTAATGCAATCATGGTGGTGGTTGATTGCTTCACAAAATGGCACACTTTGTTCTCTGCTCAACCACAATTACTTCAGTAGAAACAGCCTGGTTGTTTGTGAATAAAATCTTCTCCTTGCATGGCATCCTGATGGAGACTGTGACTGACTGCGGGCCCCAATTCATTGCTCAGTTCTGGGAAGCTTTCATTGGGATTCTAGGTATCAAATTGTGTCATTCCACAGCTTTCCACTCCCAATCTAATGGACAAACGGAGAGGGTAAACCAAAGTTTGGAGGTCTACCTACGTTGCTACACTAATGCGCAACAAGATGACTGGTGTGATAATCTACCCATGGCAGAGTTCACATATAATAATGTCCCTCACACGTCAACTCAAGTATTGCTCTTCTATGCCAATGTGGGCTACAACTCTTCTTCTAATATGGGTCCTTGTTTAGTTAGCAATGTGGAAGCTGCAACTGATCAGGCTGCTGCATTGAAGCAGGTTCATCAGGAGCTCCAGGTTACCCTTGCTGCTGCCATGACAACTTACAAGGAATACGCAGATTGCAAGAGCCAGGAAGGTCCAACCTACAGGCCAGGTGATCTAGTCATGGTTGATGCTCAAAATATGAAACTGAAGGTCCCCTGCCGCAAATTAGGGCCCAAGCAAGTTAGTCCCTTCAGGTTAAACGTCAAATTGATCCCTCTGTATATTGGCTAGATTTACCCCCAGCTTTCAAGATTTTCCACACCTTTTATGAATGCCTTCTTACTACCTTTAAGGCTCTGAAGACTTCTTCTTCCCAACCCATTCTTGTGGGAGGAGAACCTGAGTATGAGCTAAATTGTATTCTGGCTTCCTGTAAGAATTGACGCCGTTTGGCATATTTGGTGTCATGAAAGGGTTATCCTGATTCCAAAAACTCATGGGTTCCCCACTATGATTGTTTCAATTCCCCAGACCTGATTCAAGAGTTCCACAAGCGCAATCCCACTGCTGTTGGCCACCCTGAGCTTACCTTAGCCGCAATGAAACTCCTGCCTGCCCATAAGAATTTCTCCTTATCACATCTCCTGGATGGTGGTATTGTGCCCAGAGCTAAAGTGGAGGTTAATGTCATGGTAGGTTCAATCATGCCGGGAATTATCTGGCCAATTAGAAAGGCTCAAAAAGCCAGCAAACCTTTAACAAAATTGACCAAATTAACAATTTAAATCAAATGGTTGATCAAAAATGGGTTACAGCTGCTCCAGTCTGCCAGCTGAAACCAATTCCTCCTTGCAAGTTGACATTGATAAATTGACATAATTTGAGGGTTACCTGGTATGAGCTTATTAATCAGCATGGTTGTCAGAAATTGGTCACTCAAGGGTTCTTTGCAAACTGGACCAGATACTCACTTGACTATGTAGAAGGAATAGGAGTCCAGGATCCAGGTAGCATTGCTTAGTCATTTTTTGATATATATTGAATAATTTTCACTGTTTCAACTCTAATAGTTGAGTCCTCCCAAAATTTTACTCAATAAAAATCAAATATCCCTTGGTCTAATTTATTTTTAAAAATGCATCCTGTAGTTGGATTGTTACGCTACATTCCCTACAATCTTATTCTAAGCCAGATCATTACTGGAAGATGGGGCCCTGCAGTTAGAACTTTGTTTTCAGCACCTCCCAATGTTAATTCAATGCCTGCCAATCTTGGAGTGGTCCCCATGTCTTGGAAAATGAAAATTGTTCTGCATCTCAATGTCCTGGTTTTTATTCTGAAGATTCTCTGATGCTTTCACAGGCTATTTATCTTGGGCTACTTTGGTTATGATTGATTATTTTACCTAATCCTAGTATCTCATTTGGAAATTTTACAAAACAGTATCTGAAGCTGTGTTGATGGTTAATCATTAGCTCTATGTGGATTTGGGTGGTAATTCCCCACCACCTGGAGACAGCTTCTTACTATCCCGCAATTTCTGTCACAAAAACTGCCTTTTGCACACGCTACAGGTTGTTTGAGTGTTGTGTCATGAATTTCATGATGACCTACACTCCTTCCACCTTTGCCATGTTGATGAATAAATCCTTTGAAGACCTGATTGGAAAATGTGTTGTTGTGTATCTTGACAACATTATTGTCTTCAGTCAAGACCAAACCACACATCTCCAACATCTTTGTGCTGTCATAACACCCTTTGTAAATACTAATTAAAGGCAAGCCTTCCAATTGTGAATTCCTCCAGTCAGAGCTTCTATTCCTGGGACACACTATCTCTGCCTAAGGGATAAAGCCCACCCCGTCAAGATAAAGACAATCACAAGCATGCCACCCCCCACCAATGTGGGCCATTTGTGCACATTCTTGGGCATGTTTGCCTATGTGCGCAAGTTTATCCCTAACTGCAGAGAACTGATTGCTATTCCCACTGAGCTCTTAAACAAAAAACAGCACTCTGTTAGACCCCTGCCAGAGATCAATCCTTCAAGATGTTGAAGCAAAGACTTACAAATGCACCTGTACTATAATTCCACAATCAGAATCACCAGTAAAAGCTCAAGACTGACACCTCTGACAGGGCCATAGGGGGCATACTAAGAGTGTAAACTGACAAGGGTGTCTTCCTTCCTGTGGCCTAAAAATCCAGGAAGCTTACCAACTCAGAGCAATGTTATCCCATATATAACAAGGAGTTAGTGGCAATTATGCACTGCATCAAAAAGTGGTGTTGTTACCTGGAAGGAGCCATGTTCCCACCCCAAGTCTTGACAGATCACAAGTCCCTTCAGTACTTCAACACTCAGTCACACTTGACCCAACACCAGGCAGGATGGGTCAAGTGTCTGTCCCCATATCAGCCGCACATTGAATACAAGCCCAGGAAAGAGCTTGTCACAGCTGATGCTCTCTCCAGACTGTATGTAGCGTCCATCAAAGGAGATGACAGCTTAGACCCAGACTGGCCCATGCTCTACCTGCGTCCTGAAGCCACTCTTTACAAAGGCCTCAACTCTGTGACTATTTCCAGGCTGAAGGACAATGAAAGCCAGTTTTCCCCTGATTCTGGCAATGTCTGCCGCTGGGTAGAGACAGGTGAAAAGACGCCTTACATTCCCACCACACAATAAGAAGACACCATATTGCACTATCACCATACTTTAGACCATATCAGATGATGTAACTTATTCAAAATCATAAAGTGTAAGGTTTGGTGGCCCCATTGCACCAGGACATCCTGGACCTATTTGATATGTGTGTCCTGTGCGAGAAAAACATGTCTAAATCTACCCTGCCCAAGTCAGTTCTGCTAATCAAAGCCATAGAACCCTTCAAAAAATGGGCTCTAGACATTGTAGGGCCCCTACCTGAAGACAGACTGGGCAAGAAGTACATAATTATGGCTATTGACTACTTTACCTGTTGGCCCGTGGTGTGGCAATCACCAATCACACTGCCACCACCATCACCTGTTTCATTGGAAGGAGAGTGTGGTGCGCTTTGGATGCCCCAAGTGTCTCATCATCAATAGAGGACCTGAACTTATAGGTAAAGTTATGAAATCATACTGCTCCAAAAGCACCCTTTAACAAGTGATCACAACACCATACCATCCCCAAGCCAACAGAAGCGTAGAACACCTAAATGGCTCCCTGGTGCAACTAATTGCCAAGCTCTCACAGGAGCCCTCAAATACCGCCTGGACTGAACATCTCCCCACTGCCCTACTGACTTATGGGCCAGAATCAACTGTGGTACAGTATTCAGCCTCAGAGCCTTGGCTTTTGGGACTCCTAATGGCCTAACAGGAGTCAAACAAGGAAAACTACGGTCCACAGTTCCCAGTAAACCTCCCCTTGTAAATACCCCCTCTCTGATTCAATGACGCACCAAGGCTTGCAACATAGAGTAAGAGCGGATCAAGGGGGACTAAACACCTTGAGGCAGGGTATGCTGTGGTTGACTCTGTCTACTCCCTTATCTCAACTCTGCCAAACTAGATCCTAATCACTTGGGACCCTTCAAGGTAGTGGCTATCTAGAACAGCCATACATACCAAATTGGAGATGTCTAAGGGAACACCAAGACCCTCCACCACAATTGTTTGTGCCCCTGCCATGCCATCCCCCACACAAAAACTCCTTGTGTGGACTTTTCCAGATCTTACACAGGTTCTAATTCTGGTTCCTGACAACAAACAGGGGGCAAGGGGGGTGTTGCAACCAAGATCCCATTCTTGCATGCTAATGTATCACACAATACACAAGGGGTGCTCAATGAGTCACCCCATGACGTGTCTAATGGCATGGATCAATCTGATGGTGATGTCATATTTTGGGCACTATCTCCTAATTAGGAGCACTGCCAATTTGACATGCTGATTCCTATGTAAGTTATTCCACAGACTCAAACCTTTTATGGAACTCACTACTGTGCCACCCCCTGTGGACTTATGGATCCTTTATATGGTATATTAACCACAATGTTCCTCAATAAACTACATCTTATTCTTGTCTTTTCTATTTTATTTTATTGGACTGTTGTCTTCCCCAATTAAATACTGAACTATCATTGATTCAGTTGTAACACTAAATCAGTAAAAATACCCTGTCAAATAGATATCAAGTTTATAATTAGTAAACCCTTGGTTTAAAATTTAACGGAGGTGAACTCCAAGCCAAGGGTCAGGTCAATAAATCTTACCCATACTGCAATAGTACTGAAGAGGTTTAAAGGTTTCTAGCAAGAAGCCAAGGGTTTTTTCAAATCTGATCTTCAAATTCACCCCAACCATCCTGTCAAAACCTCCCCATTTCATCCTAGATCAGCCAGGATACTTTGATTACCCCAAACCTAGGCCATATACCCCATCCTGACTAACCCATAATAAGGTTACTGATTCATCTCCCCAACCTATTAAACTTTACCCAAAACCCTGGGAGATCCAATCTCAGGTGGGCTTTTATCAGACTATCAGGAAAAATAGAGTATAAATAGCAACGCTTAACAGTTGCACCACATCTTAGTTCTCACCAGTATTGTAATTGTGCTAAAAGCCACTGTCATCAAGAGGAAATAAAGAGATGTCTGTAAAGATAACAATTATCTAAAAAGAAGAAACAGGTGCATATCCTGCATTAGGCCACTGGGGATGACATGTGAGAAAGAGGTTATTAAGATTGATCTTTAATAGCATGTGGCTGATTCTAGTCAGACAGTACTGTCAGGGTTGACAATTACCCCTCCCAACCCCCAAGAGGTGGGATAGGATTTGAACCCATGGCCAAAGCAGGCCACAGGCTGCCAGCCCTGAGGACCAAACGCCCACCTGCCCACTTTTTTGGAGGTGTTGGATCCTCCTGAATTTGATCCATGTATGCTCATAGTTTCAAAGAACCCCACGCAAAGATACCAAATGTGGTTCAATTAAATCCCTGCTGCTACTAGCCCAATGAGGAGGAGGCCTCTGCCAATGATCCAATTAGCCTTTTGTTCAACCAAGAAGCTAATCAACTCCTACCTTTTAAGAGAATACCAACCACCAAGCCACCTCTAATAATGCTGCTCTGTAATAGAATGATCTTTTAACCCTTCTATGTGAACCAACCAACAAAAAATCCCCTGAAAGAGTGCCATTTTGTCACCTCAAATTCTGGCAACCCACCTGGCTGATGCTCCCTTTCCCAATTTTTATATCCCTAAATATTAGAGTTAAATCCTGGCAAGGCATTACTATATGAACCTGCTGATTCTGTGGCAGGCTTTATTGTCATTTTGGAATGAAGGTTATGAGTTAAAGGGTTCTCAACTATTCCCTTATTTTATCTCAGCCATGTATCATTTAAATACCAGCCCTTCTGGATCACCACCACTCCACCAGCAGTTTTCTTTCCCTAAGGTGCTCCTTACAGACTTGTTCACTTTACAAGCACCCATTAAAGCCAAAGTACACTTTATACACCATTGAGAAGATACCAGCAAGAGTCCCCTGGCTGATACTAAAAAGCTGGCCATATTTAACTGGAAGAACACCTGGCACATGGCATAACCTGCCAGTTCCAAGATAAATATAAATCCCTCATTGCCTACTAACTAAGCATGAATCCCTGCTCAATTCTAAACATATACCCATGTCTGCTTCTGGCCTCCTGTGACTGTACAACAGTCACTGTTGAGTATTTTTGCCAAACAAATACTCCAAAATATAAATATGTTCTGTTTTTGCTGTTTAATTCATGTAGATAGGTTTGACTGGAATCCTTCAGATAAAGATTCCTGGAAACTTGGTATCTATGTTTAATAAAAGAATAAAATATGGGTGGTTAGTCAGGCCAGGCTAACTAGTAAGATTGAGGCAAGATTGGCTGAAGCAATCTTGGGGGCTAGGCATCTCAAAAACAATTTAATTAACTGGTAAGATTAATTAATAAATACATGGGAATATAATTAATGAGGATTTATTTATATTTTTAATTGCTTTGACTATGTCAAGAAGTTTGGTTAAGGTTAACCATAAGTAAACCCCCAAATTTGGGTTAAAAGCGCCATTATGGCAAATTTATTAGGTTAGAAGCGCTGCCTAATTGATTTTTAAAGCGCCGAGGCACCACCCAGTGAATGTTTCAGGCACTGGGGCGCCGCCTGGGAAAGTTCCTGGGCGCCTGGTTTGAGTTTTGAAGCGTTTTAATGGGTTTTAAGGCAAAACCATTAAATGTGAAGATACCTAAATAAAGGCAATGATGTCTAGGGATTTAAGTTTGATCAGCTGGTTCCCAGTTGTAACATTGATAGCTAAGTTTTGGATAGTGTATATTCCATAGGGTTTTGGCGCCAGGAGCTGAGGAAGCTCCATGCCAAATTGATACATTGAGATGAATGGCAAAGGTGACTTATTCTCATTGTAGGTTAATTCTCATAGGCTGAGAATTACAGGGGATCTTTTAAGTAAAGATCTAGTTTTAGATGATTCAAATGTCATAGACCATGTGATATAAATCATAGGTTGATTCAGGAACCAGAGGGGTTTTCAGCTGAATATGTCCCAAATGGTATATAAACAAAAACAGCAAAAATTTAATAAAAATATATTGTCAATTTTGATGATTTCCCCTCAATTACTTTTCAATTATTATGTCTTCTTTGTTATTGGTTGAAAGAGAAAAATTAGGAGTACTTTGCGTGGAAACCGCTACTGCCAGGAAAGAAGTTCCTACAAGTTCACTGGAGGAAGCTTGAGCAAGTCTGGAGGTCACCAAGACTGTGCCTGAGGAGGCTTTGGTGAAAGTAAAAGCTGTGTTTGAAGAATTTTATTCCAATTACTTTGCAAAAGAAGGGACTCCTGCTCAAGGAAATCAAATCTATGTGTGGGATTCTTGGAACCTGTTAGTAGGATTTGACAAAATTTTACAAAAAGTGAAAGCCAGGGAAAATTGTGAGATTTAGGCTTTAAGAGGAAGAGAGGAAAATAGTGTCAAGATCATGGCTCATTGGCAGGATGACAACAAAGTGTTGTCTCATAAAATTGCCTCCCTGGAGGCAAAGCTCCTTGAAGCTTTGTCACAGGAAGGTAATGGCAATAAGAGTCAAGGGCATGATAATGGTAAGTTGGACTGGTTGGACCTGGATCCATCACGCCTCCTTTGGACTATACCAGCCAGCAATTTGGAAGGGTGTGTATTGCCCCTTCAGAGGTGACCAACGCTATAGTTTCCACAACCTGCCCCTGGTTTGAAGGAGGATGCTGTACCTATTCAAGGTGGCATTGGCCCTATGGAAGGCTTTACCTGACCTGTGCCCCACCTCATCCCAGATCCTGCCGGGCCAGCCCAGGAATGGTCCCCTGAAAAGTATAAGTGGACACCCAGCTAAGGTAATCAATATTGCTGAGGCTGGGTGGTGTGGATGAGCAGCTACCCAAATCAGGCAACAGGCTGGTTCACACTGGGGGCTGGGTAGCAATCCAATCCATTAGGAATTTGGTGAATCATGACCCTGGGTGGCTTAGGGTTGGCTATAGATAACAGTTCAACTCATAGCTGTGAGGATTAGCTAGCTCAGCTGGTTTAGGAGGGGTGCCATAGATCATGGGATCCTTCACAGGCCAACCAGAGTATGTTGGGGAAGGTACAGCTCAATTATCATGCGCCTAGCTTGAACAAATACAATAACAATTTCCCACCAACTGGCCAATACCTATTGGCTGCCAAGCAAGAGTTCTTAAGCCCTGGGAGTGCCAAGTATAGAACCCCTGGGAGCTGGCTACACTGGACAATTGAACTTGGTCTGATACAGAGCATGTGGTACACTTGCTCTTCAGAGGCCACCACTGGTGTGCCCTGGGTCAAAGCCAGGGTCTATATGGGTTGAGGCAAATTATTCTGGGGAATTTAGCTACCAGATTAATCATAGTTCCACATTTCTTAAGGGTTGACAACAGTTCAAAAGAAACAGGCAGATATTAATAATCAGATGATAGTCTTAATTATAACTTGACCCAGTTTTACTGTAGACGGTAGCCATTGCTCCATACATGGGTGACATGGTCCATGTATGGGTTGAGCTACAATTAACTTATTTAGGGGCTTTCCTGGATCTGGCTCTGCTCCTAATTTGGGAATATTACCTTTATCTTGACATTTAAAGCAGAAGAGATCATGCTATTAGATACTTAATGGGGTGGCTACTGTTAAAACAATGGAGTCAACCCCCAGCAAGGTTCCGCACAAGAGGTCCTGTGATCTCCAAACTGACTTCCTCATGACATGTAGCCAAATGCAAAAGTTGGCACAAATGACTAAATCCAGCAACAAGAACCAGTGACAATCCTATCCTGGTGGACAGCCTTATTTGGTGCTTCACTCATTACAAGGCTCACACCACCCCTTTTCCAATCTAACTGATTAATTGTGCTAATATTATTCCTCTTAAAATTATTTCCCCAAACTATATAAGCAATCCATCTCAATAAATATAATCATCTCTTTTCCAAACATGATTTTCTTATAACTCTTCTAAGACAGCACAGCTACAACACTGAGGAAAGAGGGAGCTATATAAAAAGCGGTTGGCTGAACAGAAGCTGGGGATAGAATACTATCAGAGGTTCCCAAGTTTGAACATGTCCTGGGGTTCAAACTTAGCCAAGCTTCATCCCAGAGCAGTAGAGCAAGAGCTAAAGACCCCCAAGGCATCTCCAGACAGGGGGTTGGCCCCCAAACTCTGCAAACGGTTGTATCCCAGAAGGACTCTAAAAGAATCTTCCCTCAATAAATGAAGGCTTTATGGGCCCATCTTTTTATGAGCATAGGGTCATAGCTTTCCACTAATATCTTCTACTCAGATGCTGAGCAATAGTTGACAGTATAGGCAGCAGTACAGAAAGTTCTCCAGGAGCCAAACTCACAATGATAGATGGACACAACAGTTGAGGGGGCTTACACTTACAGCAAGAGTAAAGGAGTTCCTAGTGTCAAAACAGCAGGCTTGACCTGCTAGCAAGGTTCCAAACAAGCAGGTTTGTGGCCTGCAATCCAATTACCCAGCCACTTGAAGCCAGACTAGGAAGTCAACTCAAATTACCAAATCCAAAAACATGACCAGATGATGATCCCTTACGGTGGATACCTTGTTTTGGCACTTGACTCATTACCAGGATCAAGCCACCCCCTTCTTCCATCCAACTGTATGATCAAAAATCATGTTCCTGCTATCCATTGATTCACTATGACTATATAATCACTATCTCTCAATAAAGATTACTATCTAGCTTCTAAATATTTTCCCCTTGTAACTCTGCTAAAACAGCACAGTTACAACATTGGTAGCACAAGTAGGTTCTCCATCCTACCTTATCTTGAAAAATTCCACCTGTTGCCTGCACACGCCGCGGCCAACAAAGCCTTGACAGAATTATGTCTGGCCTCCACCTGACTGGACCCCGTACACTCTTGGTGCCAAGATACCCAATGGTTTTGTCCTGTACCAGAACACGGTGATTCCACTACCTGCCTTCAACGTCATGTCTGCACAAGGACTCTTTCAGGCTCCCTCCTCCATTCTTCAACCAACTGAAAAAAACGCCATGCCCACCTATGTAGCTCAAAGACTGTGAAGTGCTGCCTTGGAACCCTTTGCTGGGGCCAACAACAACAACAACGCTGCTGCATGGATCCAGTCTGCCCAGAGCAAACTGGCCCAGATGGAATGCCCATAGCAATTTTGGATTGCGGAAATCTCCATCCGCCTGACCCATGATACTGGCACCTGGTGTGACAAGAGGCACAAGGAACACACCAATAAGAACTGGGATACCTTCAAGCAAGACTTCTTGGCAAGATTTGTGCTTAAGGATACAGCGCTCATGATCATACGCCAAGTGAAGAACCTTACCCAGACAGGCACCGTGAAGGAACTCACCCGCACCTACGAGGAACTCCAACTTCAGGCACCATCTGACATGACCTTTGACACCCAGCCACACATCTCATGTACTTCAATGCCCTCAAGTTGCATGTGATGAGACACGTGAACCTGGACCAGGTGACCAACATCCAAAGCCTGTACCACAAAGCAGAGAAAGCAGAACAAACCTCCAACGCCCTTCATAAGGCACAAATGGGGGAAAACAAGAGAGACCCAAGGACTCTCACACAGGTGGGCGCTCCACTCAACCACCCCCCAGAAACAACGGGAATAACACCAACCATAAACCCATAGGTTCAAATGGACATGGAAGTGGGAACAATGGCCAGTCAAATTGTACCCATTTCCATATCACTGCCACGCAAGGCAATCAAGACAAGGGAAACCCCCGGGGAGAGAATTAAGCAAGCCAAGCTCTCCCCACACAACTTCTGGCTTGCCCAATGATGAGTACCAACCTTAGGACGTGGACCAATGCCCAATGATCCAAGTACCCTTGGAGGACCTGGTACTGTACACCATTGCCAGGCATCCCAATAAACTGATGTCCTATCCTTTCCGTTTTTGCAGTTACACAGGCTCAGCAATCCTGGATTTGGGTGCAGATCAAATCCTAGTCAACAGCAGCTTTGTGAACAAGTTCAAGCTGGCCACTAATCCTTTGCAAATTAAAAACGTGGTCCTGGCTGATGAACACCACATTGCCGTGACAAGGGAAACTGCCCCCTTCTCTGTCATTCTCAATAACCTCCACTCCACCATCCAAGGTCTGTCATTGACTTCCCAAAGTTTGACATTGTACTGGGGTTAGACTGGTTAAAAAATATTAATCCTCACGTAGACTGGGCAAACTCAGTGTTGACCATCAAGCGTGAAGGTGTCAACCACCAGATCTACCCTGACTCAGTGGACCAACTCCTATATGACCATGTCTTTGTGTGCATCACAGAGACCCTGGACAAAAAGGAAAACATGAAGGCAACTGACTGGGACTCCTGCCAGTACGAGATCATACACTTCAAGGATCACCAGGATACCTCCACGCCTCAGGATTGGGAAATTGTGGCCCGCCATCCAGAAATCTTCAAAGAAGCGCTACCTGGGCTTCCCCCTGAGAAACACAACCAACACTCCATCTAACTCAAAGGGGCTGTCCCCAAAGCGCACCCTATCTACAGGCTGACCCCAAACAAAGACAACGCCCTATGTGCTTATCTCAAGAGGGCATTGGAGAAAACTCTAATCCACCCCTCACAGTCTCCTTTTGGGGCTGGCGTATTCTTTGTGGCCAAGAAGGACGGTACCTTGCGTCTGGTCACAAACTACCAAGCCCTAAACAAAGTTACCATCAAGAATTGTTATCCACTACCATTAATTGATGATCTCTTTGATGCCTTGGGAGGAGCCACAGTCTTCTCCAAGATCAATCTGACTGCAGGCTACAACTAGATTTGTATTAGGGAGGAAGACATTCCCAAAACAGCCTTCTGCACTAAATATGGCTCCTACAAATGTGTGGTACTCAACTTTGGCATGACAAACGCCCCGTCCACCTTTGTGACCTTCATGAACAAAGTATTTGCGCCACACATAGGCAAGCATGCCCTAGTCTACCTGGACAACATCATTGTCTAAAGCCCCTTGGTGGAACAACACCACAAAGACCTAGAGGCAGTCTTTGCTACCTTGGCACAACACAAACTGTTGGCCAAGTCCTCCAAGTGCCAGTTCTTTCACGAGCAATTACCCTTCCTGGGACACATAGTCTCAAAGGACGACATCAAACCCAACAGTCAAAAGATACAGGCCATATGCAAGATGCCGCCGCCCAAGGATAAGTCAGAGCTCCGCACCTTCTTGGGGATGGTGGCCTATGTACACCGCTTCATACCTGACTGTGGCATTTTGACTGTCCCCTTATCCGCCATAACAGGCGCCAAATCCAAGTTTGTGTGGACCCCCCAATGTGACCTCTGTTTTAGACATCTCAAGGAGAAGCTCACAACAGCCCCCATCCTGCAGTACCCCAAAACGTGATGGGGAATACCAAATGGAAACCAACGCCTCAGATGCATCCATTGGGGGAGTACTAAAAATCAAAAATAATGATGGTGACTTCCTACCTGTAGCTTATGAATCACAAAAATTGACAGATGGCAAGTGTCTATACTCTATCCACAACAAGGAACTGTTGGCCATTGTGCACTGTCTAGTCAACTGGCGCTGTTACCTAGAATGGCAGGAAGAATTCACAGCATTAACTGACCACAAGTTGCTCATATATTTCAAAACCCAAGCAAATCTATCTCGCCGCCAAGCCCGCTGAATGGAGCTCTTGGAGAGATTGAACATGCTCATACAGTACAAACCTGGGGGCCAAGCTCGCCATGGCAGACACCCTCTCCCGCCTATATGTCTGTGCCTTGAGAGGGGAAAATGGGCTCAACCCAGACTGGCCCCTCTTAGTACTATAAACAAAAAACAAGGATTTCCCCCTGGTACAACCAACATAATAAAGGAAACAGTTATCAAGAACAAACACCTGTTTGCTGAGGTATACAGGACCCTACACAGAAAAATGTCTGATGGCACAACCATTGTTGTATTTGGCTCCTGGGGACAACATCCAGGAGGACACGGCAAGAAATCTTTATAATAAAAGATTTGAGGTTCAAAGCTAGCCTTGGGTTAGCCTTCAGGGCAGAATTAAGGGCATGTACCTTAATTTCATGGAAAATAAGAAGAGAAAAAAAATTTGGCAAAAAGGACAGGAAAAAGCTTGAAGATTATTAAAACCAATGCAAATGTGGATAAACTTGTCTTTATTAGGAGATTTGATTCTACTTAAATAGTAGACAAGGGACAGTGATCACTCATTAGAAAGACAGAGTGGCTGAGGGGGTCACGTTGGGATGAGGTCATACCAGGATCATTCATAGACAGGTACAATAATCCGGAATGGGTGGATATTGAACCAGACCCATTTACAGAAGGCAAGGAATATCCAAAATCAAAAGCAAACCCAGCCAAATCTTTGCAGCTAGCACTATTCAAAGGCCATATCAAAATAGCATTAATTGCGCAATTTCCAACAACCATTCCCTATATCCCCATGCACCAGCAAGTAGACACCATCCTACGCTATCACAGAGACCTTAGACACACCAAGAGCCAAAACCTGTATAAGTTTCTTAAGCACAAGGCCTGGTAGCTAACCTTATACTGTGACGTTCAAGAAGTCCTAGACCAATGTGAGGTATGCAAAAAATTTGCCAAAAGAGCAAAACCCCTCCAAAGTCAGTACTTCCCATCCGCACACAACTACCCTTCAAATTATGGGCCCTTGACGTCGTTGGCCCCATGCCAGGGAAACACAACAATAAGAAATACATCATCACCGCCATAGACTTTGCTACAAGATGGCCAGTAGCCCAAGCAGTAAAGACGCACACTGGCAATGATGTACGACAATTTATTGGCAAAGAGATAATCAGCAAGTTTGGAAAGCTAGAACTCCTGATAACCAATGGAGGGAAAGAATTGACCTCCAAAACCACCAATGTATACCTCACAAAAAATGGGGTCAAACACACTGTAACAATGCCATACCACCCACAGGCCAATGGACGTTTAGAGCGGCTTAATGGCAGCCTTGTGCAAGCCTTAGCCAAGATCACCGCTGGGAGACCTAAAGACTGGTATAAGCAGCTACCAACTGCACTACTTGTGTGCCAAACCCAAGTGAACAGATCCACCGGAAAAAGCCCTTTTGAGTTGGTATACGGCACACAGCCAAATATCATTCAAGCATTGACAGGACCCAAACTGGAAATCCCAAGTGAAGTTCCCCCACGCTCAGACCCTCACGTTATAGAGGCCAACAGCAAACAAACAGAAAAGGAAAATAAACGTCTGCAAAAAAACTTTGTCCCCATCCGTGATAGACATGAAGTTGGGGGCAAAGTTTGGGTCATGAACGTTGATAAAAGCAAACTACAACCCAAGAAAGTAGGGCCAGCAATCATTCTAAAGGTAAAGGACAATAAGACTTACCTTGTGCAAGGACTCGGGAAATGCAAGCAAGACAAGACCCTACACCATGATTGCCTGAGACCCTGCAAAGTGAGACAAAGACAAAGAGAAACCGCCCTGCCCGCCACAGAACAACAATTAGTCCAGTACAGCATCCAGGCTCCTGACAACCTACCCCCAGAGGAGGCCAACCTTCAGTCGGGGGGGGGTGTTGAAACAGTAGGCTTGGCCCGCCAGCAAGGTTCCAAACAAGCAGGTTTGTGACCTGCAATCCAATTACCCAGCCACTTGAAGCCAGACTAGGAAGTCAACTCGAATTACCAAATCCAACAACATGAACAGATGATGATCCCTTACAGTGGATACCTTGTTTTGGCGCTTGACTCATTACCAGGATCAAGCCACCCCCTTCTTCCATCCAACTGTGTGATCAACAATCATGTTCCTGTTATCCTTGATTCACATTGACTATATAATCACTATCTCCTATTAAAAATTATTATCTAGCTTCTAAATATTTTCCCCTTATAACTCTGCTAAAACAGCACAGTTACAACACTAGGAAAGGAGTTTAGTACCCTATTTCAGAAACTGCACACCCCCAGCAATAAAATCCCAAGAAAATGTTATTATACATGAAGCAGATGCTGGTATGATGGTAAGAAAGGTCTTGGAGGATTTTTCAGGACTGCTGGCCAGGTATAACACACTTGGAGTGGAATAAAGCCAATTTAAGTATGGTATCCCAACCCAGTGGGTCCCTGGTTTTGTTCCAGGGCACCCAATGACACCTTACAGGAGCAGGAGCGCCATAGCACTCAAAAGATATAAAGAGAAAAGCACCTATCATCTTGGCAGTGCACAGAAATAATTATTTTAGTTGGACAAAACACCAGCCATTGTGGCTGGGCAAAAAGTATTAAGAAAACTAATCATCTACACTGATTAGACAACTAACCTTTATTCAGCTGACATCATCTCATACCTGAAAATCACATTTCACCCTGTTCATTGCACCTGGGTTAGTACATCTAAGATATCACTGGATCAATTAGAAAATGCAATAGAGGGATCACTGTTGTGAGACCCTTTGATTTTCTAATGCATCACAACCATCTTTGGACTAAAATTATACTCTCAGGGATAATTAGAGGCAAAAAATGATATGCTCTAATAAGCTCTCTCTCTGGAATCTTTGAGAACATAGCCATCATGCATAGACAGCACCAACACTGGTTTATAGATGCAATAGAGTTCAGATTTACCCATGGTATCTTAGTGATATGTGTTGCTTGGAATACTTTTTAAGTTCATCAATACTAAATGATCTATTTCTCATATGTGAGGATCTTCTGAGCTTGCTCTAAGAGGACTAGAAGCTATAAATGGATTGATGGAAGTAGAAATATAAACCTTGGCATTAAAATTGGATTTTATCAGAGCCTGTGTGCTTGGTAGTTTAAGCTTTTGCTTTTTCACCAGAGAATGGCCCATTCATGCTCCTTATTGAATAGCAAAAAGAGGAGCATGGGCTTCTCTAGTAGAAAAACTCCTACAGAGATGAGATGTGGATTTTCTAGATGGTTGAGAAGTTTATCAATACTTGAACAGACTGTTTAGACTTCTTTTAGCCCTTAGCATAATGCATAAGTTTGATGAGGATACAGAGTTTCATGTTGGGTATAACAGTCTTTGTAGGTTTCTTAGTGAAGGCAGAGTTATTTCTCTGCTGATTAAGCAACACATGCCGTAATCGATTTTTTGTAGAAGGCTATGATATTTTTTGGCGCCTTTCACACATCTGCTGTTCTGTAGTACTGGGTTTTTTGTTGGCATCTTTATCGCTATCACTTACATAAGGACCATAGCTAGTATCAAATACTGTAAGAAATTTTATACAGTGATAGAGGAACTAATACTGTAAGTATAATGCTGGGTATACCAAAGAAATATGCTCAACTTGATTGTTATCGATTGATGTAGTTGTGAATATTATACCTGCCTTCCTGAATAGCTTAGGTATAATGGGGTTACAATCTTAATCCTTTAAGTCTGAGCACCTTGGGCTCGCTGTTGCATTTATACACACTCATGATTGTTTACTTTCCATCCAGTTTCAATATAAAATAAATTTACATTTCAACTTTTGTAAGCTACATAACGAATCCAGGGTTTTCGCCTTATCCCTGCTAACCTAGTGTCTATTGTACACCTACACTTTAGTTTTGTTTATGGCTGAGATTCCTTAATTATAGGTTGGGTTGAGTTTGTTCATCCTCACTGCTGAAACCAAAGAATTATTTTGGTCATAAAGTTGACCGGTTTTCTACTTAAAGTGCATATTTCCTTTTTAGGAAAAGATGATATACCAGCTAACCCACAAAGATAACCATTATCTCTCAAAGCTGATGAAAATCCTCTTCAAAGCTATGAGGTTCTCTCTTGGATCATTAATTGCAAGTTTATGATATTTATTTTACACCAGAAGAATCCCTCTCAGATCTGCCCACATGCTTTCTCGACAATCGCAATTTGACGATGTAAACTTTTTACCATGAAATTTAAAAATCCGTCGTATTAAGCCATTTGATTTTGCTCTAAAGATTTCACTGGCCCCGTTTGTTTAAGGAACACAGATCTGGGGGTAAATATTAAAAGTTTAATTTGAAATATTCTTCATGTCGAGTAAGCTTCCCTTTACAGTCAAGGCTTTAGTCATCAGCTGAGAAGCCGTGTGACTATCCGCAGGCTTGTTGCAACACATTTAGAATCAATCCCAATGATTGAAAAGGTGGGTTTACTTTTATATCCGATGCAGTAAAAGTGTGTGAGGGCGAATTGGAAAGGCTCATGCAAGTTGTGAATTAAATCCTAAAACCCCATGCTGAATATAAGTAGACATTTTCGGGAGTCTGATTAATCGGCAGCGGGGGTTGATGCAAAGCAAGAGTACCCACCCTGCTTCCGACATTATGACATAGTTCTAGGCATTTTCTGGACAAAGTTATATTTAAAATACTAGAATGAGGTCATAATGTCGGAAATAGGTTACTAGAAAAACCAGTGTCGGAATCAAGGTGAGTATCCGAAACAAGATATCCTCTTAAACTTTGTAAAGCCGCTAAATCCAAATTTGTTTGCTATTTATAGATGGCCTGCAGGTTCAAAAGTCCATAATGCGAACTCACGAGAGGTTCGAAAGGACACGCTTTGTGCTACATTGGCCGTTAAAAATACGAAACGCACGATTTAATCTATTCATATTACACAATATAAATGTAATCTAATTTGAAATACTCGGGTATTATTTTGTTAAATGTACGAGTAGGGGCGTAGTCTAAAGCACAATTCGAAATATGAACTCTTTGTTATTAACGATTGGTTTTTGTTGACTCTTCAGTCGCTCCCATTTTCATAGCACCTTCTAAAAAGCAGACTTTGTTTAGCATTTATTACCATGTCACTAAAAATAGGCGTCAGCTCAGGCATCTTCTAAACAATGGTTTGAAATTGACATGTTGATTTTAATCAGCCTCTATCTCAAAGCACCTCTCAACATGTGCACCTTTATACCGTCTAGCCTGCAGTACGAAATGCAGCCGCACAAGCAAGATACGAACTTGAACTTTGAGGAACCTCTGAAAATCCTCAGCAATTTCAAGCGGACAGGAATGCAAAGGTGCGGGGTTAAAGTCGTGTATTTAAGCAGCAATGGATCTTGAAAGCCATTTGTATGAGGAGCTTTAATTTATTGACTCTTGGTGCTTGTTCTGTCCTCGCGCTAAGCACAAGACTTGAGCGACGCAAAAACTTTGTAGAAACCCATCAGGAGCATGGCCATCTTCCAGGTGGCGACCAGAACCCTGGCCCTGGGGCATTAATGGCTCAGATGTCGCGCATCCTTTTAGGCGAAAACCCTCTTGCGATCCTTGGAGAGTATAACCAGAAGGCAGACGCAGAGAGAGATGGCGGCCATTCCCACGACGAGCCTGAAAACCAGGGCCAACAGAACGCGGGTGCCCCCCTTAGCGGCGCAGCACTTCCTCCTCCACCCCCAGGGCCTCCACCTGGTCCTCCCGGTGGATCTTTCCCACCACCGCCACCTCCTCCAATGTATGGACCACCTCCCCCCATGTATGGCCCTCCACCTCCACCACCTATGTACGGCCCGCCGCCTCCACCTCCTCCTATGTATGGCCCTCCACCACCCATGTATGGACCTCCCCCCTACTAGGGTAAAGTAGTCTGATCATTTACCAAATATTATTTGTCTAGATTAAGATGTCGATCTATTGACAAGATAAGAAGCTAATAATAATAAACAATGCTTTGTTTAAAAACTTGAATATTTTAAAAAAGTTTAAATATTTATTCTTGTTGGCATTGTAAGTTTTAAAATCATAGCGAATCCTTTCTTATGAAGCATTCGTCTGAATTCTTCTACATGAACAAAGGACAAGCAATGCTGGGTGATGACGAAACTTAAGCAAAATTTAGAAAATGCATTATAGGCTTTCACAAGCCTTTTTAAGCCAACAGTATCCCTGGATAAATCTGGTTGCATTAAATCCCATCTTTGTATAATCCAACTAAGACGGAACATTATCAGATACAGTAGTTTTACACCCGTTGAGATAAACACAAATGTTCGGATCAGGACAAAATCAGTTCGGTCCAAACCGAATGTATCCTTTTTAACAGAAATATGAGCTCATTCCACAGAAAATTTGCACTGATCGGCAAAAACGTCCAAGCACAACAAAATTTACAAGCCGAAAATTTATTTTGATTTAACAAGAACAGCCACAATCACTAAAAAAAATGATCTAGTCACTGAAGTGAAAACCTTGATCCAACAACAACCCCCTATAGCAGCTGAAACAGACAATGAAAACATCAGATATCAAAATAAATCTGTAAAGTTCTCACACCCCTACAGTAGTTTCCACAGCTATGGTGCAAAGCAAAAATAACTCAGATTTAAACAGAATAGACTCATATTTTGGTGAGATCCAAGTCAGGTGAGTTCCAAACTTCAAACAATTCGAATATTATCAGCAAACTAGCAAACAAAAAACCCAATGATACTGGCACAAGATACACAATTATTTAAACATCAAACAGCATAGCCCAAGCTACAAACAATTGACTTGGTACAGCAAGTGGAATAGATTGGGGTTGTTCCAAGATATATTATATTCATACCAGGATTCAGATGAGGTACTAGTAGAAGGGCTAAAATGAAACAAAATTTGAGCAATCTAGAAGCAAGATTCCACAAGCACAAAACAAAATGAACTCACACAAGATGTGCAGTATGAGCAGCCTAAAATAGAAAAATAACAGTTTAACAGACAATCAACAGCTATCCAATTTAGGAACAGAGGCATTTTATTCATTTTCATGGATCCTGATTTGTATGGAATGATTTTGAGAACCTTCCAAATATGGACTTGAGATTACAATAAAAATAAATCATAAATTTTAAACTTCTACTTTTATTGATTTTATCCTAGGTTTTTTACAATGGTTTTTACTAGTAACATTTTTGACAGCACCAGCAGCCAAGCCAGCTTCAATGGAGGCAAGGCTCAGAACGTAGAGGCACCTGTTTACACCCAAGCCTTTGAGGCGGGTAACAAGGAAGCTGACCTGTACCTTACCACTGACCCCTATGGCTTTGACTTGTTTGAGAGTCACTTAGCGTCTAGCTCTGCCCTTGCTCCTGTACCCACCCCCGCACAAGCTGCCCACCAACCAACCAATCAGGATGGCAACCTTGATTTGGAACAACTTCCTGCCACTATCTAACTTGCCCCCCTACAGCCAATCAGGCTTCAGCTCCCCCAGCCCAGCGCCCCAAGTGACAAATCATCACTGCCTGAATTCTTCAGGAAATTGTGGCACTGAATCTACAGGGTCTTTCCTGGGAACAGATTGCCGCCCAGTTGCAATTTTCCCAAGCTACTGTCATGCAGGATTTCAACAACCTGATGAACAGGGGGAATCTGATCAGGACAGCCAAGAAGCCAAAGAAGGCCCTGTGACCGTATGACAGTCACTATTGAGTATTTAGCCAAATAAATGCTCCAAAATATAAAGTTATCTCTACTTTTCTGATTATTGCATAAGATAGGTTGGATTGGAAGTCTTAAGGTAAAGATTCCTGAAAACTGGATATCTAGGTTCAATAAAAGAACAGAAGGCAAGATTGGCCGAGTCAATCTGGGAGACTGGGTGTCTCAAAAACGGTTTAACTAATTTGGAAGATTAATGAATAAATACATGGGAATATAATCAATGAGTATTTAATTATATTGGTCAATTGCCTTGACTTTTTCAAGAAGTTTGGTTAAGGTTAATCAAAATTAAGCCCCCCAAATTTTGGGTTAAAAGCGCCGTTTTGGCAAATTCATTAGGTTAGAAGCGCCGCCGCACCGCCTAATTGATTTGAGAAGCGCTGAGGTGCCGCCCAGTGAATTTTTCAGGCGCTGAGGCGCTGCCTGGGGGAATTGCTGGGCACTGCGGTGGCGCCTGGTTCAAGTTTCAAAGTGTTTTAATGGGTTTTAAGGCAAACCCATTAAATGTGAAGATACCTAAATAAAGCCAATGATGTCTAGGGATTTAAGTTTGATCAGCTGGTTCCCAGTTGGAACATTGATAGCTGAGTTTTGGAATATGTATATTCCACAGGGTTTTGACGCCGGGAGCTAAGGAAGCTCCATGCCAAATTAATACATTGAGATTAATGGCGTCAGGTGACTCCTTCATATTGTAGGTTAATTCTCATAGGCTGAGAATTACAGGGGATCTGTTAGGTAAAGATCTAGGTTTGAATAACTCAAATGTCATAGACCACGTTATATAAATCATAGGTTGATTCAGGAACCAGAGGGGTTTTCAGCCAAATATGCCCTGAATGGTATATAAGCAAAAACAGCTAAATTTTAATAAAGATATATTGTCAACTTTGACGCTTTCCCCTCAAACTACTTTCTAATTATCATGTCTTCTTCACTATCATTTGAAAGAGCAAAATTTGGGGTGCCTTGTGTAGAAACTGCTGCTGCTAGGAAGGAAGTTCTTATCAGTTCACTTGAGGAGGCTTGGGCGAGTTTAGAGGTCTCTAAGATAGCACCTGAGGAATCTTTGGTGGAAGTGAAAGCGGCTTTTGAAGAACTATATTCCAACTATTTTGCCAAAGAAGGGACTCCTGCACAAGGAAATTGAGTTTATGCATGGGACTCCTGGAACTTGCTGTTAGGGTTCAATGAAATTTTACAACAGATGAAGGACAGAGCCAATTGTGAAGTTAAGCATTAAGAAATAGGGAGGAAACGAGTGTCAAAATTATGGCTCGTTGGCGAGATGACAATAAAGTGGTGTCTCACAAAATTGCCTCCCTGGAGGCAAAGCTTCTCAAATCTTTGTCACAGGAAGATAATGGTAATAAGAGTCAAGGGCAAGATAACAGCAAGTTTGACCGGTTGGACCTGAATTCATCACAGAAACAAAGATGCTAACCTGTAACTGACTCCTGCTCCTGCCAATAAGGCTATGGCGCAATAGCCCAGCTCCCTAAGCACCAAATTATTACCCCACAAATTCTCCAGGAAACTGCATAACTCAACCAGTGTGGCCTAACCCTGTATCAAATTTCTGACCAATTGAAATTCTCCTGGGCCACTGGCATGCTTGAATTCAACAGCTTCATGGATAAAGGGAGCATAATTGGTGTCACACTTTGGATATTGGGGTGACTCATTTCAGTTATGATAGCAGCAGGGCGCAAGGTACTTGTCTCAAATACTGTCATATGTGAGGATATGATTAGTATTGTGGCAGAAGAATGTATAGAAGGAAAAATCAATGACTACTTTGAGAAATGGCTTCTTATCACGCAGAAGCACTTTTTGATATATCAAGGTTATTTTATTATTTTCAATGGTAATGTATTTATATCCCCTGGGGGAGTGTCTTCCTGGGATGGCAGCAATATATTCTAGGACATTCCAACACGCCCTTATTTTGGGTAATCAATGATCTGGGTTTGGGCATTTCAAACACCTCAACCAATGAGGTTTGTTTGCTTCACCCAGCACAGGTGGCCCTTGCTGGTGTGGGGGTTTGATACATTTTAGGATCACTTCTCCTGCTTGATTTTTGTTCTATGCCTACTGCTTAGAAATAAAGTTTGATTAGGGAATCTGAGATTATGGGGAATCAAACCCAGCGCCTGATGTAAAATTAGAGCGGTGCTCTGGGGCCTAAAATATTTGCAAGGTGGTGCCTGGGATATTTTCTAGTTGGCGCAGCAGCGCTTTTTCAGACAATTGTCGAGTTTATACTTCTAGGAAGTATAATAAACAAAATAAAGGGGAAGATTAAGAAGAGAATAATAATTTATTGAATATGAATATAGCTTAATATATAGTATCATGACAAGCCACATATTGTCCATATATGTCATGAAGGTCATGGGGCTTATCTGAGTAATGTTCCTCTTGAGTCACAAGGCTTAAACAGGTTGTGTTCTATTTAGGACCTGGATTGAGTGATCCCCGTCATAGATGGTTAACTGATAAAGGTGCCACCAGTTTATTGACTGAGCGGTGAACCATTCAGTGAGCTGTTTGGTGATTTACTTGAGGTGTTAATTCCCCAAGAGGGAGTAATCAAAGATGTTGCAACATCTCCCCCTGGGGTGCTGGAAGGCGGAGCCTTGGGAATCTTCTTGAGGGTATCTGGTATACGGGCCTGGTATTGATCCAGTTTGGCGTTAGGAACAGGGAGTCTTTAATTTTGTTGGGCTGCTCTTGCCTTACACAAACAAAGTCAATCATGGTGCATACGTTTTAGTTTGGTTTGAGCTCCAATCCCTTTGATGAGGTACGTGTTATTGGGTTTCACCTCCATGACAATGCCTGGTCTGCGCAATCCTGAGTCTAATTTGTGCTGGTTGTGGTTGACAACCCAGATCTTGTCTCCAACTTGGAACCTTTCTTGTTGTAATGGGATTGCTTCTTGTTGAACCCTTTGTTGTTCCATTGCTTCCTGGTTCTTTCTGGCTTGTAGTACTTTTGGGTCACTGCTGTCTGGTATCTTCTTGGGAAGTGGCAGTTGTGGTCCTGTGGTAGTACTGACAAGTGAAGGTTTCTGACCATAGACAAGTTCATAAGGGCTTTTGCCTGTATTGCGGTTGACTCATGTTCTGCAGACCATAAGGGCGGTTGGTAACATGTCAACCCAGGCTTTTGGATCATTGGCAGATAACTTACTGAGGGCTTCTACTAGAGAGCTGTTTAGTTTTTCTACGCGTCCATTTGCTTGGGGGTGATATGGGCTGGCTGTGACGAGTTTTATTCCATTTTTGGCAAGGTATATGTTGTTGTCAATAGCTTTGAGTTCAGTGCCTCCGTCTGTGATTAAGAGGTCGGGCTTTTCAAACTTAGCTATGATCTCCTTACCAATGAATTGTCTCATGTTGTTGCCTTTATGCTCCTTTGTGGCTTGTGCTACGGGCCATCTGGTTGCATAGTCAATGGCTGTGAGTTACTTCTTGCCCTTGCTTTCACCAGGCATAGGTCCCACAATATCTAACAACCATACCTTGAAGGACTGTGTGATAGATACAGGTACTAATGATTTGGGTGGAGCTTTGGTTTGGGCGTACTTTTCACAGACCTCGCATTGTTCTAGTACTTCTCTGATATCATCTAACATGTTGGGCCACCAGTAGCAAGTCTTGAGGTATTCATGTAAGTTTCTGCTACAGGTGTGTCCCAAGTCTCTGTGATAATGGAGGATTGTGTCAATCTTTTGTGTTGACGGAACGTAGGGTACTGTATCACCATTTGGAAGGATTCAGTGGAGGGTACCATATACATTTTTGAACAGATGTTTGTTCTTGAGGACTTTCTCTTGGATGTCCATTGGTGTGCCAGGTGGGAAACCTTCCTGGAGATTCCCCATGATTAACATAGGCCAGTTAGGGTCACCATCAGTGCAGAGGATGTGTTTATTGTATAGCCTTGATAGGGCGTCTGCAGTAAGCATCTCTCTGCCTGGCTTGTATTCAATTTGCATGGGGTATCTCTTTATGAGACTCATCCATTTGGCTTGTCTTCTTGACAGGTGTTGTTGTGTTTTAAAGAATATCAACAACTTGTGGTTGGTGAGTACCTTGAACGTCTGGGCTCCTTCTAGGTAACATTGCATTTCATGAGATAGTGTATGATGGCAACTAACTCCTTATTGTGTATAGGGTATCTTTGTTTGCCGTCTGATAGCTTCCTTGGCTCATATGCTACAGGGAGGAAGTCTTTCTGTGCCGTTTGGATACAGAGGACTCCTCCTATGGCATAATCATAGGCGTCAGTTTCTAGCTCATAGATACCCTCACGGTTTGGATATTGCAAGATGAGGGCGGTAACCATGCGCTCTTTTAGCTGGCAGAAATGTTGATCTTGTAAAGGTGTCCAGAAAAATTTGGTTGTTTTTCCAGTGATGGCTGATAAGGGAGCTGTTTGGGCACCCCATTCAGGGATGAACCTGTGTACATAGGCTACCATTCCAAGGAAAGTGTGAAGCTTACTTTTGTTCCTTGGGGCTGGCATCTCTGTTATAGCGCGTATTTTGTCTGGGTCGGGCTTGATACCGTCCTTGCTAATGATATGACCAAGGAAGGGGAGTTCAGTTGAGAAAAACTCGCATTTGGACAGCTTGGCAATCAATTGGTTTTCTTCCAGTGTACAGAGGACTGCAGGGACGTCTTCCCAGTGCTGTTGTAGGTTGGGACTATAGATGATGAAGTTGTCCAGGTATATGATTGCTCTTTTCCCAATGTGTTCTTTGAATACTTTGTTCATGAAAGTTACAAAGGTACTGGGAGCGTTAGTCATGCCAAAATTGAGAACAACACATTCAAAGGATCTGTATTTAGTTTGAAATGCAGTCTTTGGGATGTCTTCAGGTTTCACGCAAATTTGGTGATATCCTGCTGTCAAATCATTTTTTGTGAAGATTTGGGACCCCCCAGGGCATCAAAAAGGTCATCAATTAGGGGCAGGGGATACCTGTTCTTTATTGTGACCTTGTTGAGGGCCCTGTAGTCTGTGACTAGGCAGAGGCCTCCATCTTTCTTTGCCACAAAGAAGACAGCGGCACCAAAGGGTGATTTTGAAGGTCTGATGAGGCCTTTCTCGAGTGCTTTGTCAAGGTAGGCTTTCAGAGTGTTGTCTTCTTGTGGTGTGAGGCAGTAGATGGGTTGCGTCTTAGGTACACTACCTTTTAAGTCAATCCCATGTTGGATACCCCAATCAGGGGGTAGTCTGGGTAGTGATTCTTGGAATATGGAGGGAAATTCATTGACTAGCTGGTTTCTAATTGGGTTCTGTTTGTGTTGAATTTCTGTGTTTTTGAAGTGGATGACTTCATATGTACATGTGCTCCAATTGATTTTTGCTGATGTCAGTTTCTTTCTCTGTTTCCATGATCTTTACAAATATGTGGTCCCTCATGAGGGTGTCAAGGTGTGTTGGGTACACATGATGGTGGACTTCTCCTCATTTGATTGTGAGGGTGGCACTGTCCTAGTCTATGTGAGGTTTTGTCTTTTGCATCCAATCTAATCCAAGTATGATGTTGTATTTTGGGATTGGGATGATGGGGCCACTAATTATTGTTTGGATGTCTCCAATTTGGGCCCAGAAAGGTTTGGTCTCATGGGTAACTGGTGTGCTGTGGTTGTCCACCATGATGACTCTTTTGACATTACTTCAAATGGTAGGTAACTTCATGAGGTCTGTGAAACTCTTGTTAATAAGCAATTAATTGGCTCCACTGTTGAATAGCGCTGTGCCCTGGTATCTGCAAAAACAGAAAGGATAGGTAAGGAGTTTATTTCCAGATTGGGCAGAAAACAGGAGAGGGTTGCTGGAGGGAACCTAGACCATGGTGATGGAGTCCACATCCTGTTCTCTGTACGAGTCTTGTGAAGAGGGAGAGGGCAGCTTGCCTAAGCACTCCCATGAGCTTTTCCCTCCTTGTTGGTATCTTCAGTACTAGCCTGGTTGGCTTGTGCAGTGCAATTCCCGTTGAGAGGTTGGGTACTGTTGGCTTGGTTGTTTTGCTTGTTGGGGCGAGGCTCTCTTAGCTGCAGGGTTTTCCTTGCGCTTGTTGGTGGTGTGTAGGTTGTCAGACTTCTGAGCTGTGTGTTTTCCTTCTAGGAATACATCCTTGAGGTTCTTGCAGCGGGTCATGTTGAACTGTTGTCTGATATGTGTGGGAAGGCCATTGTAGAAGTCCAGGCGTGGTCCAGGTTCATCAAAATTGATGGTGCTGGGTGCACGGTCATGTAGTCCTTCATACACGGTGATGTATTATTCAATGGTTCCTGTCATCTTGAAGGTTCAGAGTTCAGTCATGATTACTACGTCTGAATCCTTCATGGAGAACTTTTTTGAGGAATGAAGCCTTGAACACTTCCCAGTTTTCCTTCTGGTCAGGATGTTGGGCTAGCCATTTGGTAACAAAGCGTGAAGTGGCCCCTGTGGCGCGGAGGGCAACTTTGCTAACCCAGAGTCTTTGGGGGTACTCCACTTGTTCAAATTTGCTCTCAGTGCTGTTGATCCAAAGAGAGGCGTTCTCACAGTGTAGTCCTGCAAAGGCGCCAATCTCAGCAGTATGTAAGCGTTGAAACACAATTTTGGGTATCTCAGGTTGCGTAGACGCTGTTGTGGCTGGCGTGGTATGGAACAGACTGCGGGTTTTGAGAGTGTTGTACTGGTTGATGGGCACAAGGAGATTATTGTAGATGACAAGTCCAGGGGGGACGTCTTGTCCTACTTTGTAATCTCTCCAACTGTTAGGGAGTGACATTGCTTGGGTTCTTTTCTTGGGAGGAATTTTTCCTTTGAGTTGGGTAGGTATGGATAACCTACCTGTGCTACCACTGCCGTGTATATACTTCTGGGAAGTATAATAAACAAAATATAGGGGAAGATTAAGAAGAGAATGATACTTTATTGAATATGAATATAGCTTAATATATAGTATCATGACAAGCCACATGTCGTCCATATACGTCATGGAGGTCATGGGGTTTATCTGAGTAATGTTCCTCTTGAGTCACAAGGCTTAATCAAGTTGTGTTCCATTTGGGACCTGGATTGAGGGATCCCCATCATAGATGGTTAACTTATAAAGGTGCCACCGGCTTATTGACTGGGTGGTGAACCACTTGGTAAGCCGCTCGGTGATTTACTTGGGGCGTTAATTCCCCGAGAGGGAGTAATCAAAGATGTTGCAACAATAAAATAGTTTTTTAAAATTAAATAAAATTTCAAATTTATTATTTTAAATTTTTAAAAGAAGAAATATAAAAAATATAATTTTTTATTTCAAAAAAAAATCCGGAAGTTCAACTTCCAGATTTTGCTCTTAAATGAAACAATTTCAAGGGAATCTTCTCAAAGAAGATTCCCTCAATATTGTCTCCAGATTTTGGACAGGTGGCTCCTTTTTAGAAAAGAAGCCACCTGTCCAAAATCCAACGCAGCCCTAATCCACAATCAAATTGTGAGACCCACTATAAAAATTACCTAGCCGCTAAAAAATGTAATCAAATGGTATTTTGGAACTAAGATGGGAAAATGCAAGGGTAAAGAAAAGGAAACACAAGCCACAAAATCTAACAAGTACCTTTTTGGGGTGCTAGTCAAACAAGCTCAACTTAAGTTGAAAGTGAGTAAAACTCAGGCTTTTATTCAAGTCTGGGTTTTTGAGGTAAAGATAAAGGATTGGGTGGCTAACCAAAGGTAGTTAGTTGGGTTTAGGAGTGAGGGCCAAACACAAGCACATGTTTTCAATTATATTAACTTAAAAATGTTAAGGCAAGGTAAAGGAGAGAAAAGGGAAGCTGGTGGTTAGTTGTTTGCTTTGAACCAAGAAGAGCAGAGGCAGAAGAACAGAAAAACTTAGTCCAAAGCTGCTGGTGTAAGCAGGAAGGGAATCAGAGCAAAAAGAGAAAGGTAATTGGTTTTGGACTTGTTTAAAATAACTTAGCAATAGGTACTGGGTTCAAAACTTGTTTGCAAAGGAAAGGTAAGTGCAAAGATGAAAACTAATCATTAATTTAGGTTAATTTGACCCAAAAAGCAAGGAAAATGAAAGGGAATAATAGAGGGATTAAAATATTTGAATTTTTTACTAAAGAATAGTGAAATAACCCAACTGTAGCACTTGTAAAATACTAGCAGCAAGATAAAATAAAAGGAGGATCCTGACATCTCTGCCACCAAAAATTTTTTATTTATATATTTTATTATCCAGAATTTCAATTTTTATTTGTCTCTTTGTTTTTTATTCCATTGTTTTTTGTATTTCTAGATTATTTTCAAATAATAATATATGTTTGCTATGCTGTGTATCTATATCCAGAGCACATTTTATTTTTAACTTTTTAAAACAGCCTCCCAGAAAGTTGCATTGCTGTGTATTAACTTTGCTGTACCTGAGTAAAAATGCTTGATACCTCTGGGACAGGGAACCCCCTTTAGCCTGCCAAGCCACGCTAGGGGACACCAATCTCAGAAGCCTCCTATTTATTAAAATAGATCTAAATTGATCTCTGAAGCCCTTGATACAATGAGCCTTGGTCTATGAGCGCTAGAGCAATTAGGGACATACAGATTCTTCAATTGAGACCAACCCCTGGTTGGATATAATTATTTCCAAACCCCCTAGCACCTTGCAGGATTATTAAGAAAATAGGTTTGACATCAAGGCACCAGATTTCTTTCAGAATTTCACCAAGGATAAGTATATTGATGTTAATTTGCACTGGCTGCCTGCTGGTGCCACTGCAATTATTGCTGCATAGAAGGTGACTCCAATCATGAAAGGAATGCACCATAAATAGTGTTGTAACTGTGCTGTATTAGCTGAATTACATGAGAAAATATTTTGGAAACTAGATAATCATCTTTATTGAGATATGAGAATTATATGGTTAGGGTGAATCATTATAAGAGGAACAAGATTGATTCAATCAATCAGCTGGTTTAGACAGGGGGTGTTGTGATCCTTTTAATTAGTGAAGTGCCAAATTGAGATGTCCAATGAGCTGATATTGTCACTGGTTCTTATTGCTGGATTTATTAATTCAAGTTGACTTCTGCATTTGGCTAGGAGTCATGGAAAATTCTGTGTTTGGCTCTTGGGAACGGCATCCAAGAGGACACAGTAGGAAACCTTTATTACAAAAGGCTTGAGGTTTGAAGCTAGCCTTGGGTTAGCCTTCAGGGCAAAATTAAGGGTGCATACCTTGATTTCCTGGAATACAAGATGTGGAATTCCTTTTGGAAAAAGGAAAGGGAAAGGCTTGAAGATTATACAAGCCAACACAAATGTGGATAAAACTGTCTTTATTTGAGGAAGTGATTCTACTTAAATAATAGACAATGGATGTAGATCATTCACTAGGTAGACATAATGGCTGATGAGGCTATTTCAAGCTGAAATTGTACCAGGATCAGATGCTTTTAGGTAGCATAACCTGGAATTGATGAGCATTGGTGTTGACCCATTTGAGGAAAAAGAACAATTGCGGAATTTAAATGTGAACCCAACAAAGTTGTCACAAGTGTCAATATTCAAAGACCATATTGAACTGATATTAACAGCGCAATTCATGACAGAGTTTGTCAATCAGGGGCAGGGAATACCTGTTCTTAATTGTGACTTCATTGAGAGCTTTGTAATTGCTGATAAGTCTCAAGCCTCTATCTTTCTTGGCCACAAAGAAGACTGCTGCACCAAAGGGAGACTTTGATGGTCAAATGAGCCCCTTCTCCAAGGCTTCATATAAGTACTCCTTCAACCCATCATCATCTTGAGGGGTTAACTGGTAGATAAGGTGTGCCTTGGGTACACTTCCTTATAATTTAATATCATGTTGAATACCTCTGCCAGGTTGTAATCCTGGTAGTTTCTCCTGGAATACTGAATAGAACTCTTAGACAAGCTGTTGATTTATTGGGTCCTGTTCAAGTGAGACTTCCAAATTTTTGAAATTAATGGTTTCATATGTACAGGTGTTCCTTTCAATTTTACTAGCATCCTTATCTTCTTTGTTTTGTTAATCTTTACAAATATGTGTTCTCTCATGAGGGTATAAAGGTAAGATAGGTAGATGTGGTGGTTGTAAGGATTTTCAATCCTTACAACCCAAATATAATTGGCACAGTTGGAACAGAAACTAGAAACTCTGGCCTTTTAGACCATCTTCATGAAGTCAAGAAAATTCCTAAACCCTAACTAACTCACATGTTTAAGATATTTAAGATAAATAATGAAATTCAGGTTCTGGGGATCCTGGAGTTCAATTATGGTGACCTAGTTAAAGAAAAGCGTCAGGAAAGCTTGAAGAGAGTTGCTTACCCCTCGGATTTGAACCCACAACTTTTCCAAACTCAACACTCAAAAGATAATAGTCAATTAGTATATATGTTAAATACAAACTTACCAAGCCTTGCAAAAGCAAAATTGGGTTCTTTTACGCTTCTGAGAACTAATGAACCAATAACATCACTTCTTGGGCTTCAAAAACAGTTTCTAATCAATTAGAAACCAACCAGAACCATAATTACTAATAATATACCACCAACAGAACTCAGGGTGCCAAGCAATCAATTAAATGCCCAGAAGGGAAATGATGATGAAGCCAAAGTCCAAATCACAAATCTAGTTCACCCAAGCTATGCCCAGGCCAATACACAGAGCTTAATAATCCTACTCCAACTGGCAGGTTTGGCTGCTGCTAGCTGCATACTGCAGTATGCAGAGCAGCAGCAAAACCAAAGTGACCAACCAGACACTACTCAAAGGGTAAACAATGCACACCAAATTCTACCTCATACTATTCCAATCTCCACAGTCAAACCCCAAGTATTTAGTAAGTAGCACTTGGGGTTTCCCTAGTGCTCTAACAACTTCAAATTCTTGATAATAAATCTTGCTTTTATATTTTTTACCTAGTAAATTATTAGAATTGAATTTAACCTCCCAATGATCTGAAATCAGAATTTCTTTCTGCTTCTGTTCTTTTTAGTATCTTGGAACCCTGTTGCTGAAAGCTGTGAATTTGATTCTAACATCAAAGTCAAAGATGCTACAAAGACCTTGGCTTGGTATTACCTGTACATCAAGCATCAATTTCCTCCTGCCTGTGACAAAACAATTCCTCTGCCTTCTTTGCCTTCTCCAGTTATTTGAAAAGAAGCTCATTGGTATGTTTTAGCCTATGTTGTTGTATATTATGGGTTAACCCATTTTGCTACATTCTTGGGTTTGTACAAATTATGGGGATATCTAGTCAACACCTTAATGGTTGGGATTCATGTGGGTTCCTCTCTCATGGGATTTCATCCATCTGCTCTCCTACACTACTTGGGTTCTTTCCTTCCTCAGGAATGGATCCCTGACATTGGCGTACTTCTCCTTATTATATGATAAGTGTGACACTGTCCTGGTCAATGTGAGGTTTTGTCTTTCTCATCTAATCTAAACCTAGCACTGTGCCATATTTAGTTATTGGAATAATGAGGCCATTAAGGGTAGTTTGTATACCCTCTATCTGTTCCCAGAAAGGTTTTGCATCCTTAGTGACTGGGGTGATTTGGTTGTCTACCATAAGAACTCTCTTGACGTTGCTCTTGGTTGTAGGTAGTTTCATGAGGTTAAAAAATCTTTGTCATTGAGGGATGGTCTGTTCCAGTGTCAAATAGTGCTGTGCCCTGATATCTGCAAAATTGGAAAGGATAATAGAGAGTTTATTTGAGTTTGGGCAGCAAACAGTATGGGATTTCTGGAGGGTACTTGGATCATAGTGATTGAGTTCATGCCTTGGTCCCTGTACAAGCCTTGCAAAGTGGAGAGGGAAGCTTGACTAAGCACTCCCCTGAGCTTTTTCCTCCTCAGTGGTGTTATCAGTGCTCATTTGGTTTAATTGGGTGGTGTGATTTCCACTTTGAGGATGAGAGTTGTTGGCTTGGTTGTTCTGCTTGTTATTCAACTTTTCCTTCTTTGCTGTGAGACTTTATTTTTGTTTGTTTGCTGCATGTATATTGTCATATTTCTATGTGGTGTACTTTCCTTCCAAGAACCCATCTTGGAGGTTTTTTCAGCAGTTCATATCAAACTTCTCTCTGATGTGTGTGAGGAGACTGTTGTAGAATCCTAACCGTGTTCCTGCCTTATCAAAGTTGATTGTGTCAGCAGCTCAATAATGTATGTTTTTGTATGCTGCAATGTACTCCTCAATGGTTACTGTCATTTTAAAGGTTCTGAGTTCTGTCATGATCACAACATCATAGAGTTTTATGTTTAATTTTTAAGAAGGCACTTTCGAACATGCCCTAACTTTAATTATGATTAGGATGTTGTTCAAACCAGTTACTCATAAAGCAGGAGGCAGCCCTGGCAACTTGTAAGGCCATTTCACTTGTCCATAGTCTTTGGGATAGCCAACTTGTGTGAACTTTTTTGTGTTTTTTGAATCCATAGGTTGGCATTTTTACAGTGTAGTCCTGAGAACGTTCCAATTTTTGCTTATTGGAGGTGTTGAAATACAATACTGTGTATTTTGGGCTTGTCCTGGATTGGAGGTGGGATCAAGACTTCTTGCATTCTGATGAATTTGTGCTGTTTTGTTGTTACAAGGATATTGTTGAAGATAGTATATCACATGGGAATGTCCTGACTTTCTTTGTATCTTCTCCAGTTGGTGGGGAGTGCCTTCTGCTGGGTTCTCTTCTTTGGAGGAATTTTTCTTTTAAGTTGTGAAGGGGTGGATAATCTACCTGTCCTATCACTTTAAAGTACATACTTCTTTCAATTATATTAATTAGGATAAAGGAGAGAATTAAGAAGAGAATAATACTTTATTGATATGAGTTTAGAGTATTATATAGTATCATGAGAAGCCACATACTTTCCATGTACGTCATGATAGTTATGAGTTTTTCCAAGTAGTGCTCTGCTTAGGACTTGAAAGGTCTGATCCCCATATTAGATGGACAATTGATAAGAGTGCCACCAACTTAATGATTAGTTGGGGAATCACTCAGGGAATTACTTACCTAAGAGGGATTAATTGTAGATGGTTCAACATTAAACATATGATAAGTAATCCCAGCCTAAAAATACAATAAAATATATTTAATTGATTTAGTAAATTTGCCTTTATATCTGTCATTGAATGAGAAACCACCTAGGATAATTATAAATGTAATATTTGGTATTGAAAGTTTCAGGAATTATGAGTACTATAGGTTACTGACTCATCATCTATGAAAATTAGGTTGTCAACACCTAGACAGCACCCTGTCTATCAACTAAGATAGAATTAGTGTTAATTCTATTGAGAGATTAGACTAATTGGAACCCCTAATAATAGCTTCAACAGCCCAAACCTGATCCAGATCTAATATTGAATACCTATTGGCTAGATAAAAATAGATAGACTAAGACACAGCCAAATCATACTTTGGAATATTAATATAAAAGGTCAACACTATTCCTCTATTCATTGGCAATAGGTTGAAGAATTGTCTAAGTTAGGAAAGCCAAGCTCCTGCTAGAACAACAACTGTTTTGCTGAGCTAATAACCTGATTGGTGTAGAAATCAGCCCTTCTAGTCTTTATGGGTACTTCTTTATGGATTCCTCAATTAAAAATAACAGGAAAAGCTGTATTTGCAATGGCTTACCACTTATAAGATAACCTTAATTCTTTCTTATCTAGTGGAGGTAACAACTAAGAGTAGTCAAATTTATATCAAGTAGTAAGTGTAAAAGTGTTGCTTTATTAAAAGTGATAAGAGAGAGCTATATATTCCTCTCAGTACTAATGACTCAGACTAATGTCTGTTTTTAATTAGCACTGTGGATCTAGAGGGTGTTTAGGGGCTGAGGCAAGGGGGTCAAGACATTGGATATCAGACATCTCCTCAGTTAATCCACATGCTATAATGGCTGTGCTTAGATGCATTTGCTAATACATTAGCATCAAAGAGTCCTATTGTTGCAACTGAACCAATGATAGTTCAGTATTTAATTGGGGAAGACAACAGTCCAATAGAAAGGACAATAATAAGAATAAAAATATATGGTTTATTGGGTGTTATTGTGAATAATATGCTATATGGGAAAAGCCACAAGGACACCAGGGGGTGGCACAATGGCAGGTTTCATATAAGGGTTAGGACTGTGGAATAACTTATCTGGGGATCAGTGTGTCAAATTGACAGTGCTCTTAATTAGTAGATAGTGCCCATAATTTGACATTGCCATCAGATTAATCCATGCCAGTAGACACAACATAGGGCAACTCATTGAGTTCCCCTTGTGTATTCTGAGATATGTTAGCAGGTGAGGATAAAATCTTGGTTACAACTTTATCTTATATCCACATATTTTATAGGGAATAATGCATAATCTTAACTATCTATGCTGAGTAGTTATCCTTCTGATAGACTAATCAAACATGAACATAGTAAATATTAGAACACTGATCCTAATGGTGGCAAATTTGAGTAATAATAAACAAAGTCCCACCACCTTGCTCTACTTCATAATAATCCAAGAAAAAGATATTCTTCAAGAATTGTAAACTCCATGCTTTTGTAGCATGGATTCCTAGTCCTGGGGATTGATACTGAAAGCCTGGGGAACAGATAGGCTGGCCAAGTTATAGATAGAAGTGCCAGATGACATTCTGGTAAGAGGGTGTCAACCCTCTATACAAGCAATCCCCTTTTACAAAAAAGTCAAAAAATTGTACAATACCTTAGATGCAAAATAAAGGACCTATTTATACCTTTATCACAACTGAACCACCAGCTAGTAGTAAGAATTATCCAAGTACTAGACTCTAGCATATTAGTCCTTGTGGGATCTCTTAGCAGTTGTCTATGATGGTGTTATGACTTCTGGACATAGAATCCCTTTCATATACCCCTTATGTTGGACATCTTGCCACCAGCCCATTGTACTTGGCCCTAATTAGTAGTCTCAATTATTCTCATACAACCCCCTATTGACAACTATGAATATATACTCTAATAATAAAGATTCTTTGAGACCACAAAATTCTGGAGCAGGAAGATATTCTATCAATTATTTTTCTGTTAACTGATTTTCAGTCAAACTTGATCCAATTATAATTTTTCTCATAAGTACTGTAGATTCAGAACTTGTTGGCAAAAATGCAGGATTGTCAAATTATTTTGCTTGAATTCACCAACTTACTGGAATATTTTTCATCTTTTTATATAAAAAGCAAGTTGTTCTGGGATGAAAATCACTCCGTTAAGTTGGTGAATTCAGGCGGAAAAAATTTGACAATCCTGCATTTTGCCAACAAGTTCTGAATCTACAGTACTTATGAGAAAAATTATAATTGGATCAAGTTTGACTGAAAATCAGTTAACAGAAAAATAATTGATAGAATATCTTCCTGCTCCAAATATCGACAAAAAGTAATATAGTATTGATGAGGTTGATCCCAAGTAAATTATATTTGCTTATCAACATGAATTTTATTGGGGCTTAGTCTTAATAAATAGTGATAGGTAGGATAATTATGGCTTTCTGCATGAGGATAAAGCTAGATTGATTTATATTACATAAAATTACCTGACATTAGCAATTGGCTTTGATAAATTTATTGATAAAAGGTATACCAAAATCTAACTATTTTTATGACATTGAGTTATAAATCCTTAGCTTAATTTCATAGCTTATAACACATAATAGTACAAAATTTGAGCTAATGTAATATGAAAGTATGCTTACAAACTTAAGACTGAAAATTAGATTATTTATTTAATTATTTTATATTACATATATTAAGAAACTATATAATTAACTAAATAAAAACAATCATTTTACCATTTTTTTAAACCAATCAAATTGCTTTATTGGGGTGAGGTGGGGGGGTATCCACAAGGAGCGCCCTGTGAAAATACAGCTCATCCTTGGTAAGGATTGTGAGCCGTCGACCAGTGAAGTGCTAGTCGTCCAGTTGAGTAGTCGTGAAAGAGCATACTCTTTGATATGGTGAGGTTGGCAATCTGTCTCTTGCCTCCCGGAATGATCTTCCCAAATTTGGAGATCCTTTCTAGGGTCTTGTCAACTAGGGCTTTGAAGCCAAGGCAAGAAAGTAAGGGGGTTCCAGATTTGTTTCGGGTAACTTTGGCTTTCCTGGTGGTATGGATCTGCCATACAGCATAGTGAAAGAGGATAGCCTTGAGTTGCGGGGAGACCCTGTACAGTGAGTTGTAGAAGAACAAATCTTGGCCAGGGTGGTCCCACAATTTGGTTTCAATATCTAGGCTCTTGTAGATTTCTTTCCATATAGCTCTTGAGAACGGGCATGTAAAATACCTATGGGTGACGCCAGCCGTACTAGCACCACAGAGCGTACAGCCCTTATATGGGTATGATGGGCCGCAATGTTTGTCTGTCCTATATGCTCTATTTAAAACTCTCCATGTTGTTGCTCTCTGCGTGGCCCCAACTAGTTTTGAGCTTAGCAATTCAATCAGGTCTGGGAGTGGAATAGATACATCATACCCTTCCGACGTCCAATCCCTAATTAGTTTTGGTCTCTCTTTTGGTGGACTTCTCTTCCGGATCCATTCAAAGTTGGCAGATGTAGCTTTGATGCCTTTCCAGAAAGTAGGGTATGTTAGCTTGAGGATATCGGTCTGAAGTCTTTTCTTTTTTGCTTCATCTGGCTCTGATTCCATCTGTTCCTTAAGCTTAGTGATCATGTTGTTATCTTTGTCAGGGTCAGCTTCTCTGACCAACCACAGCGACATCTTGGCCGCTCTCCAAGATTCACGCCAAAAAGCTGCTGATTTGGGGTTTGCCCTCAATCCCGGGTGTGTGAGCATCCATAGTCGAAGGGAGAAGTGGGTGACTGGGGATTGGGTTTCCATAGAAGACATCCAATTTGTGGCTCTCCCAAGAGCAGGAGACTTATCTGTAGCTTCAATTGCGGCCAGAAAGCCTTTGGACCATATCTGCCTTGCTTTATCAGCCACGGGTAGTAGGCCTAAACCCCCTGCTTTTTTTGGGATACAGAGGTAGTCAAGTTTGATGGGGGCTGCTGAGGCTTTTCCCCACAGGAAAGTGCGGGTGAGTGAGTCCACCTTCTTTTCGAAAGACTTGGAGAACGGGATTATGTGGGCTATGTACCACAGCTTCGAGAAAACAAAGACATTTAAGGCTTGGATTCGGGTTTCAAGGTTTAGGAGCCTATGTTTCCATTTACCCATTCGAGATATTAGGTCTGTGATAATCCTTGATTCGTTTTCTTGTAGAGCTATACCGTCTGCCGTGAAGAGTACCCCCAGGTGGCGGAATACTGTTCCTTCTTGATCTAGGGTGTAGCCGGGTGGAGTTTGAAGTGTTCCAGTTCAAACAATCATTTTACCATAAAAACCTTTCAAGCTCGAAATAAAAAATGTTGCTTCTTTATGTAAAACGACACCTGCAGGATTTGAACCTGCGCGGGGAAACCCCATGAGCTTTCTAGGCTCACGCCTTAACCGCTCGGCCAAAGTGTCTGTATTTTCTTTTACTGAGAAAAACCGGACCAAAATATATATGTTATAAAAAATGTATTTTAAAAATATAAAAATATTTAAATTCCCCGTTGAAAAATAATTATATAAATGATTGGTGCCCTTAAAAAGTTAAATTAAGATGATTCTTTAAAAATAAATATTATCAAGGAAACTTTAATCAATCTCATGCAATTTATAACATACAAAATTAAGATATTGTTACACGTATGTTTTAATAATTGATGTAACCTAAGTTTGTAGCTATATTATAACTTGTTGAAATATTTAACCAAATAGAGATGATTCAATTTTGGTATCATGATTTTCACTTGGCTAACAAGACAAAACCTGATTCCTGATACTACATGCGACAGTTCTGGAATACAGCACTTTTCACATGTTGGGATAAACAAATATATACTAACCCATAGCAATCTCATTTCAGTTCGAAACAAATTCAACTTTTTTTAGTAGAAATTAGATCTCATTTAAAAGAAAGATAGGGCTAATGGACAAAAATGTCCCCACACATAACAAAGGATACAGAGTGAAAACAAGTTTAATTGAAAAACAAGAACAAAACTTATCACGCAAACAAAACAATTTCAGTCACATTACAAAGCTTATATATTCTTTATGCCTTAAAAATCTAAACAGACTCAGTCATTGAGATGAAAATATTTATCTAAAAATGAGCCCACATATCAACTAAAACAAACAATAAAAATGTAAAGTATTAAAACAAACCAACAGATTTCTCATACTGGTGCCAATGTATCCTACTTGAGATATACAATCTGGAGCAGAAAGTAGAGATATGATATTCTGAGTATATTTTTTGGGTGAAAAATCAAATATACTATATGGGTCAATATGTATGATAAAAGTTCACATTTACAACCAAAGTAATTAATATAGAGAAACCAAAACCTAATTTGGAATAGATGACAGGGACTATAAGCTATGGGGTTAGTATATACAGACAAATAAAAATAATTAAAAAATTATGTAGTTAAAGTGATTTAATTTGATTTTAGCTTGAATTTTATTTAGTAGTAATATGAAAGTGTCCCAGAAACAGGATAATGGAACTGACAGAGTATGTCACAGGCAAGGATACTCTCTTGGGTTAAAAAATAGAGTGACTGTTGTCCATAAGGCAAAGAGAAGGAGTTGCTCCAAGTCAGAGAGTAACACCAAAGCCACTCAGACTCAAGAAAAGTCACAGGGCACTCAGACTAGCAGAACAGGAAGTAATTTAAATTCAGAACCTGTATGAAAAATTACAGGATTGCCAAATGTCAAGTATATACTTCTGGGAAGTAGAATAAACAATATAAACAAGCAAACAAATAAGAAAATGATACTTTATTTGATATAAAGATATAGTATTATATAATTTCACAATAATCCACATATTGTCCATGTGCATCATGGGGCTTGTCCAGTTAATGTTTCATTTATTATTCAAAATTTTTGATCTTGTATGATAGGAACAATTGATAATAGTACCACCAATTATTCATTAATTAGGGTATTTCTTGGGGAATCTTTTTCCTGAGAGAAGTAATTATAGCTATTGCAACATCTTTACCTGGGGTTGTTATGTTCTGAGGAGAAGCACAGACACACAACAGGGAATACTAACCTTAGGATTGGATTTTTAATAAGTCTTGGTTAGAAGGCAGGGAAGGCTATGTAATTACCTTGTGGCCCTGAATGAATAATCTCTACTAGTTGTGGCTAGAGAGAGGCGCCAAAGTACTTGGAAAAACAAAGACAAAAATGTGAATATACCTTAATTTTTATTGGTAGTAAGTGAATTGAAATATATACTGTATAGCTTTACCAAAAAACAGTACATGAATGGTAGGATCACTTGCCACCAGTATTAGTGGGGCAAGCGAGCTGCAAAAATTCAGGAAACCAAACAATTGTATTCCCCAGCTCAGTAGCAGACTCATTTTGAGGGGTCAAAGCAAAAGCAAGAGATTTGTCCTTGAAATAACCCATCAAAGGCAAAATCAAAACAGTGTGAATAGCGACATTCACAACATTGCCCTCTTCTAGATTGGCCTTAGGGGGGTATTTATAAAGAAACTTGGAATGTACTTGGGCAAATGGATGTCCACTAGAGAGGAGTTTTACAGTGTAATCTGACCCTTGTTTAAAGGTCACTTCTAGAGGCCCAACCCACAATGTATCTAGCTTGTGAGCACGTTCTCCTACTCTATGTTGATAATAGTGGACTTGATCCCCAATGTGGAATTCAGGCAAGGGGAAACACCCAGCATTGTCAGGCAAGAGATTGAGCATCTTGGTCTTATATGTAGAGGTATACACAGTGGCCTGTATGTTGATGATGCAATTGACTAGGCCTTGATGTGGGCATCAGAGTCCATGGATTTATTGGAGGAGATCAGGGGACCCCCAGGAGCAACATGGTGGTAGCCTCACAACCATACATCATAGCAAAGGGGGAATACCTGGTGACACAATGCTTGCTGAGGCAATAAGCAAAGATTGCCGCAGGTAATTATAGATCCCAGTTTGCAGTGTCAGAGCAGGTGAGTTTCCTCATGATAGAAACTAGAGTCAAATTTGCACTCAACTGCCCCATTTGTAGAAGGATTATAGGGGGCAGAGAAAGATTGGTGGGACCCCAAGGCCTTGGCAACAGAGGTTAACAACTTAGCATTTAAGTTAGTTCCATTGTCAGACAACAACACTTGAGGGCAACCATGGCGGTAGAATACATCTTGCAGCAGAAAGGCAGCAGTTGTCTTGGAAGTGATGTCCTTAGTAGGGAAAGCTTTCACCCACTTTCTGAAATGATCAACAGCAATTAGGATGAATCATCAACCTGAGCAGGAGTGGGGGATAAGTTCTACAGCGTCAATGCTGACAGTGTGAAAGGCGTGTTGCAGGGGAGCTAGTTTGAACTTGTGAGAGGCAGATTGAGGTCACTGGAGCTGGCAGTTGTGGCAGCTAGCAATGACGTCTGGAATCAGTAGGCAGAGAGTTTCCCAGAAATAGTTTTTATGGAGCCAGTCATGGGTCTTGGCAATGCCTTCATATCCAGTCTCCTTATGAGCTTAGAGCACCAGAAAAAGGCAAAGACTAGGCCATACATAAGCCAGGTATTGTTATTGCACCTTTTTGAAAAGATGGTTGCCACAAATGAGAGTGTCCTTGGATAGCTTGGACAGGGCAGTTTAAACTTCTTCTGTCTTGCTCTCCCAAGAGAAAGGATATCCAACTAGTTCATACAGTTGATCAGCCTCAGCAGGGTGTAGAGCAAGGATGTGTGTTCTGGAAAATACATCAGCGTTCTGATGTTGAATCCTGGGACAGTGCAGCACTGTGAAGTTGTAGCCCTGAAGGTGGAGGGCCCATCTAGCTAGTTGTCCTCTGGTTCCTTAAGCTGGTGTAGCCCCTTAAGCAAGGCGTGATCAGTGATCACAGTGAAATGGGTGCCATATACATAATGGCGGAATTGTTTGACCTCATGCAATACAGCAAGGCACTCTTTCTCCATGACACTGTAGTTCTTCTCATGCTTGTTGAGGACACCAGAATTATAAGCTACAGGGTGATCCACTCCTTCATCATCTAGTTAAGCCAAGATGGCTCCAATAGCTAGGCACTAGCATCAGTGTAAAGGATAAATTCCTTATTGTAGTCAGGATACACCAGGATGAAAGCATCTTTGAGTTTTTTCTTAAGGGTCTCAAAGGCCTGTTGCTGACTAGCAGTCCATTTGAAAGGGACATTACATAACAGTTGGACCAAAGATTCACTAGTGTCAGAAAAGTCAGGGATAAACTTTCTGTAGTAACTCATCATGCCCAGAAAAATTTGTACTTCTTGCAGGTTGGTGAGTGGAAGCATTTTTTCAATAGCCTCAACTTTGTTAGTCACTGGGCAAATCACAGTCTAAGTTACCTCATGGCCCAAGAATTCAAGACACTCCTTGAAGAAGACAAACTTTAATGTTTTCAGTTTGAGGCCAGCCTCTCAAATTTTTACAAACACTTATTTGAGGTGAGCCAGGTGATCTGTAAAGGTAGTGTTGAAGACTGTTATATCATCCAAATACACTAAGATACATGAAATCTTCAGATCACAAAGGATGGAGTCCATGGCCCGCTAAAAGGTAGCAGGAGCGTTGCATAATCCCTGTGGCATATGTGTAGGCTCAAACAGTCCTTTCAAAGTGATAGGCGCAGCTTTCTGCCTATCTTCAGGAGGGAGGTCAACTTGCCAGTAACCAGATGTAAAGTCCATAGCTGAGAAGATTTTAGAACCTCCAAGGCATCAGAGAGTATCATCAATAGATGGCAAGAGATAGGAATCCTTCTTGGTTAAGAAGTTTAATTGTCAATAATCCATCAAATTGTGGTGACCTCCATCCTTCTTCTTCAGTATGAGCAAAGAGGAGGCCCATGGACTTTGGGAAGGAGCAAGTAGCCCAGCGTCCAATAGTTGTTTGAGCTCCTTAGTGAACCTGAGCGTCCTCTAATTGACTGCAGCGGTAAGGTTTATCTCAAAAGGGGGAGCATCACCAGTATTAATCTGGTGAATAACTCCTTTGGCTAGACCATAATCAGTGATATCTTTAGCAAAGATATATGAAAACTTATCTAGCAGATTAAGCACCTGCTTCTGTTGGACCAGGGATAGTTGCAGGAAATCTTGCACAGTAAAAAAAGATAGGAACTGGGGCTTGTCTTCAGGTAAGTTAAAGTTCTGGAAAGTACCAAAGAGATGAAGCAATAGAACATCAGGAACATTCAAATCTTGCCATAGCTAACAACCTGCTCTCTAGGCACATGTATGGGGAGAGCAGTTAAGTTGGCAACCAGAAATTAGACAGGATCTTTATGAGAGACATCTAAGACTCCTGGACAGAGATAAGGCTTGTTACGCCCTAGCAAGGGAGGAGAGTATAACTCTAGGAACGTACACTCAGGTAGCTTGTACAATATTTGGGAGTCTAGGATAGCCTGAGATCCAGGGGGAATGGTTATAGCAGAAGTGACCAAGAGGGAAACCCCTTCAGATTCAGGACAGGCCATAGGAGGGCACCTCATGTTGGAGGAATGGGTACAGTATTTTAGAGTGAAAACACCAGTGAGATACTCTAAGGCACATGTCTTGAGGTGTTTCCTGGGGGCTTTAAAAGGCTCTTTGAAGATCAGGGGGACTTTGTACCCTAAGATAGAGAGGTAGCCATCCTTTAAGTTAATGATCCCATTTTAATCCCTAAGGAATTGGGTACCAACTAGGAGGTCATAACTCTCATTCTCCAAAACAACAGCAGGCGCGTCCAAGAGCAGCTTGCCAAACCGCATGGGAAGAGTAGAATAAGCCCCTATAGCACAAGTCATGGATAGCCCAGCTGTACCATAATACTGGTGATAGTTAAAGTTGGGGGCAGCTTGATCTTCTTGACAAGCTTTGAGGAGACAATATTAACATGAGATCCAGTGTCTAAGACGGCCTTGATTTTCACCTTTTGAATGGATATCTCTACCCAAGTAGTAGTACAACCAAAGGGTGGGAGGACAGCCAGGATATCCTGAGCTTCTGCTAGCTGTTTGTCCACTTTTTGATCATGCATCTCAAGCCTGGAAACTTCTTATAGACAGTCTGTAGAGGAAGCAAGACTGAATCATTCTTGAATAAAGTGTCAGCTACTTTAGCTGCTTATTTGGAAGATTCTACAAGTACGGGAGACCTCTTGGCTTGAGTGAGGTATGGAAAAGAGACAACCTCTTTGGCTTCAGGCATAGGATTAGCAGTTGTTGTAGTTTTTCCAGAGCATAATTTTTAAGGGAAAGAAATGGTCTCAGGGACTTTAAGAACTTAATACACATAGGCATCAGGATTGTCAATGTTGGAATCATCCATCTCAGAATCATCAGAGATACTTTGGAACATTAGCAGAATGGGAGGAGTCTCAGTGTCAGCTGGTTCAGAGTCTGCTATGGAGGGGTAAATTGGAGAAGACTGGGAAGGATTGTCAACCAAGAGTGTCTCTGCCTTTAGGTTGACTGTTCTTTTCCTGCCTGCTCCTTGGGATCAGCTCCTTCAACCCAAGGATTGGTGAAGACTCAAGAGTGGTGACCTATCTGTCCGCAGTTATGGCAACCTTGGCATCTGGGGTTGATTCTAGGAGTTCATAGTGAGGATGCAAGGGCCACAGGAAAAAGAACCAGCATTAGAGGCAGCTCAGTTCTCTTGTACAACTGCCCCAGAATGGGTAAAGTTCATATCCTGAAACAGAGTCTTTATGCTCTTAATAGAGGAAAGCATGACCTTGTGAGCCTTAAAGTGGAGACACAGAAGCTGATTAACTTTGAGGGCTTGGGAGCAAGCCATGTAAGCTTCATGCGCTGTCAGCTGCCTGATAGTTATCAATGGCTGTTCTTCCATATTGAATCTGTCTGCAAATTCAGCCAGAGTCTCCTTGGGTTTGAAGGCAATGTGCATGAAAGCATTCTTTTTCACTTCCAAACTAAGGTTGCCACCAAACTCATTGATCAGAAGCTGTTTCATCTCTTCTCAAGTCTCAATGGAGGGCAGTTCTGAAACTACCTGTCAGGATTGACAATTCTCCCCCTCTGGAACCCCAGGCCCAAGAGCGGGAATCAAACCCTGAACCTGGATCCCCCTGGCTGCCGGGCCTAGGGACTGCGGGACCACATTTTTCTGGGATTGAGCCCCTGCAAGCTGACGCTGAAGACAATGGCCCATCCAGTGAAACAGATCAAGCCGAAGAAATTATTGCACTAAGTGGAATGCCAATCACAACACCTAATGGAGGAGCCCAGGCAACAACTATTAGCTTCATGAGTTTGAAGTCTACACCAGCAACCAATCAAGAGCCAACCCAAGGAAGAGGCACCGGCCTGCAACCCGGCCCCATGACCACAACACTAGAGAAAGATAATCAGGTAGCTAAATTGGGAGTCTCAAACAATGAAAGAACTCCCAGGCCAAGTGCCATTTTGCTGCCTTTAGACCCAAGTACCCAATTACCCCGGCCTTGCCTTTCCTAATGCCCTGATGACCCCCCCAAGGAAAATGTTAAGTTTAGAGGTGGGGTGCTATATAGACCCAAGGACCCCACACTCCAAACTTATTGCCATTTTTGAATAAAGGTTATGTTACTTTGGCTTATACAGCTATTATTGTATTTTGTATTTGCCGTCCATCAATTCAGTTTGAGATCTTCTGGCCCTCCTGACTCACTGCCTGCAGTTTTCTGTCCACCTGGTGTACCCTTTGGGCCCGTCCACTTCACTGAGTATCTCCTGAAGCCCAAATACAAGGACTATACACCAGAGAAAATCCTCAAACTTGACCCCTTGGCCCACATCCAATCTGCTATTAGATACAACCACCAAGGCCTGTGGATATTCTCTACACCCAAACTATTCAGAAGAAAATTCAATTATCTCCTGGCCTATAATAGCTACATGGAACCACCTGTAACCCCCAAAACAATGCCAGCTTCTTCACCCAACCTTCCAACCAATCATACTGGCAAGCTTTTTGGTATAGTGTACATCACCCTCACCGGGGTGGTGGACACCATTGTACCGGCCGCCGGCCTGTGGTCTTGGGTGGGGAAGTCTGCTTCCTACCTTCTAAAGTTAGCTCCTCTCTTGTGGTGGGCCCTGTCCACAAAAAACCTGGCCCAAGTTACCCCCCAAAACGGCAGGCCAGACGCCCGAGACTGGATCCCTGACACTACCACCTTCTGACAGGTTGGGTGCAGGCATATTAGAATGTGCTCCTTCTTAACCTCATCAGAGGCTCTTTGCATAGCTGTCTTGTAGATAGTCAGGAATGCTGCAATGGTAGATGTCTTAGGGTCAAAGACTTTCTTAAAGGTAGGATTGAAGTGTACTTTGGGAGTTGGGCCACCATTGTTGCTATTGAGTACATTTATGTGCAGGGAGAATTCTGCTTCAGATTTGGAGGGGGTTGTCTAGCCCACAGCTGACAAACACTCTCTTCAGGAGTAGTCAAAGTCTCAGAAGTGTGGGCACCCATATTATTGACCAGGGTGGTCTGTTGCACAGTAACATCCAGGTGCTGACCATGCATGGTTACCACAGTAGAAAGCTCAGACAACTGGGAGGTCAGAGAAGGTCCCACTGAGAGGCAAGGGGTGAACCTATTGTTTACCAAATCAATTAACTCACTCATTTATTGAACGTCTTTGTCAAGGCTGGAGTGATCCCATTTCAGATGGTCTGCTTCATTAGCTAGAGCAATCAACTCTCTAGCACATTGGATTTTTTTTTTTTTGGGGGGGGGGGTTCCTGGCAGTCCTGGGCAGCAGCTGTCCTTGTTGACAACCTCAGTTGGACTAACAGCAGTTGCCACCATCTTGGGTAGAGCGGCAACTTCTTGCTGTAGCTCAGAAGCTTGAGTTGTCAAAGCAAGCACCTGAGGGTCTGGCTGTGGAAACTCTTCAGGGCATCCCTGACTGCAGATAGATGCTTGTAGCTCTTGAATGGCATCCCATAGTTTCTGTTCTCTATCCATCAGATTGTCTAATGGGAGAGAAGGAGGAACAGCTGGCTTGGGCGTAGACAACTCATTCACTTGAGTCTGAAGCTTGGCAATGGCAGCGGCAGTGGTAACCCTTTTTTGATCAAATTCTTCACTGAGCTTGCAAAGGCCTTTAGCAGCAAGATCTGCCACTTGTTGTAGTTGATTGAAGGAGTAAGCACTGAACGCATTGAGCTGTTGCACAAGTTGTTCAAAATCAGTGAGATAGGCGTTCAAGGTAGAATCTACTTGGGTTCACCAGAGCTGTTCTAGCGGGTGAAACTTATGTAGGCGCTCCCTGATGTATTTGGAGATGGACTGGCGCATTCTTTCAATGGAATTAACCAAAAAAAGTTTGGGAGGTCACAGAGTTGTGTTAATTATTGGATACCAAGGAAAACAGGGAGTGGATCCACTGCTGGTAAGCAGCAAACTGATCCCAGTGGTTTGTGACAGCTGCTTGTAGGGACAAAATTTCCTGAACATGGAGCCCTAACACCATTTGATGATGGGCTAAGAGGGTTGTATAAAGGATGACAATAGGAGCTTAGAAGGGCCAACCACTGATAGGAGATGCTGTGGAAATTGTGGAGCCACAATAAATTTGTAGTACTCCACTTGACTGAACTGTAATTGGTGGCAAGAGATGGCCCCTTCATGGGCTATCCCAAGGGCTGCTGCCATGACTTGTTCTAAGTCAGGGATACCAAAGGGGTAGGCCACTAGACGGGACCATTCCCAAGGTTCAGTACGTAGGGACAATAAGCAGGTTGACAATATCTTCCTCTATAGGAAGACAGGTGATTTCAGGTGAAGTCAGCTCTTGTATGGGGGAGGCAAAGGACCTGAAAACATAGTTGCAAAAGGGATAACCAAGGGGCTTATAGCCCCTGTAGTGAGCACCATTTTTGTTGTGTTCTGAGGCGTGGCACAGAAACACAATGGGGAATCCTAACCTTAGGATTGGATTTGTACTAAGTCTTGGTTAGAAGGCAGGGAAGGCTATGCAATTACCTTGTGGCCCTGAATGAATAATCTCTACTAGTTGTGGCTAGAGAGAGGCGCCAAAGTACTTGGAAACACAAAGACAAAAATGTGAATAGAACTTAATTTTTATTGGTGAAAGAGAATTGAAATATATACTGTTGTCAAAACCGCAGGCTCAACCTGCCAGCAAGGTTCCAACCAAGCGGGTTTGTGACCCGCAATCCAATTATCCTGTCACCCAAAGCCAGACTAGGAAGTCAACTCAAATTACCAAATCCATTAACATGAACAGATGATGATCCTTCACGGTGGATACCTTGATTTGGCGCTTGACTCATTATCAGGATCAAGCCACCCCCTTCTTCCTTTCAGCTGTGTGATCACCAATCTTGTTCCTTCTATCCTTGATTCACATGAACTATATAATCATTATCTCTCAATAAAGATTATTATATATCTTCTAAATATTTTCCCTGTGTAACTCTGCTAAAACAGCACAGTTACAACATTGGTAGCACAGGTAGGCTCTCCATCCTACCTTATCTTGAAAGATTCCGTCTGTTGCCCGCACACGCCGTGGCAAAAAAATCCTTGACAGAATTATGTCTGGTCTCCTGCCCGACTGGACTCCGTATACTCCTGGTACCAAGATACCTGATGGTTTTGTTATCTATCAAAATACGGTGATCCCGCTACCTGCCTTCAACGCCCTGTCTGCCCAAGGGTTCTTTCAGGCACCTTCCTCAATGCCGCAACCAGCTGACAAAACCACCATGCCCGCCTACGTTGCACAAAGACTTTGCAGCGCCGCCTTGGAACCCTTTGCCGGGGCCAACAACAACAATGCTGCCGCATGGATCCAGCCCGCTCAAAGCAAGCTGGCTCAGATGGAATGCCCACAGCCATTCTGGATTGCGGAGATTTCCATTTGCCTGACCCATGATGCTGGCACCTGGTGTAACAAGTGGCACAAAGAGCACACTGAAAAGAACTGGGACACCTTCAAACAGGAGTTCTTGGCAAGGTTTGTGCTTAAGGACACAGCGCTCATGATCATACATCAAGTAAAGAACCTGACCCAGACAGGCACCGTTAAAGAACTTACCTGCGCCTACAAGGAACTCCATCTCCATGCCCCATCCAACATGGCCTTTGACACCCCAGCAACACACCTCATGTACTACGACGCCCTTAAGTTGCACGTGATGAGACATGTGAACCTGGACCAAGTAACAAACCTGCAAAGCCTGTACTGTGAAGCGGAAAAAGCGGAACAAACGTCCAACACGCTACACAAGGCACAGACTGGAAAACAAGAAAGGCCCAAGGACTCTCATCCAAGCGGGCGCTCCTCTCAACCACCTCCTGGAGTCAACAGCAACAACAACAGCCACAAACCCACGGGTTCAAATGGGAACGGGAATGGAAATAACAGACAGTCAAATTGTACCCATTTCTGTGTCACCGCCACCCAAGGCAACCAAGATGAGGGAAAAGCCCAGGGAGAGCACTAAGCAAGCCAAGCTCTCCCCATGCAACTCCTGACTTGCCCAACAATGAATACCGCCCCAAGGACGTGGACCAATGTCCAATGATCCAAGTACCCTCGGAAGACCCGGTACTATACACCATTGCCAGACATCCCAATAAATTGATGTCTTACCCTTTCTGCTTTTGCAGTTACACAGGCTCAGCACTCCTGGACTCAGGCGCAGATTGAACTTTAGTTAACAGCAGCTTTGTGGATAAATTCAAGCTGGCCACTAATCCTTTGCAGATTAAAAACATGGTCTTGGCTGACAAACACCACATTGCCGTGACAAAGGAAACTGCCCACTTCTCTGTCATGCTTGAGAACCTCCACTTCACCATCCAAGGTCCCGTCATTGACTTCCCTAAGTTTGACATTGTACTTGGGCTGGACTGGTTACAGAAAAACAGCCCCCACATGGACTGAGCAACCTCAGTGTTGATCATCAAGCGTGAAGGTGTCAACCACCAGATCTACCTGAACTCTGTAGACCAACTCCTACGCAACCACGTCTTTGTACGCATCACAGAGACTTTGGATGAGAAGGAAAACCTGAAAGCAATTGACTGGGACTCCTACCAGTATGAAATCATACACTTCAAGGACCACCAGGACACCTCCACACCACAAGATTGCGACATTGTGGCCCGTCACCCAGAAATCTTTAAGGAAGCGTTACTTGGTCTACCCCCTGAGAAACACATCCAACACTTGATCCAACTCAAGGGGGCTGTGCCCAAGGCACGTCTAATCTATTGACTGACCCCAAACAAAGACAACGCCCTGTGCGCCTATCTCAAGGAGGCACTGGAAAAAGGACTTATCTGCCCCTCACAGTCTCCCTTTGGGGCCACCGTATTCTTTGTGGCTAAAAAGGACGGTACCTTACGCCTGGTCACAGACTACCGCGCCTTGAACAAAATCACCATTAAGAATTGTTACCCATTGCCACTGATTGACATACTCTTTGACGCCTTGGGAGGGGCCACTGTCTTCTCCAAGATTGATCTAACTGCAGGTTACAACCAGATTTATATCAAGGAGGAAGACATTCCCAAGACAGCCTTCTGCACCAAGTACGGTTCCTACAAATGCGTGGTACTCAACTTTGGCATGACCAATGCCCCGTCCACCTTTGTAACCTTCATGAACAAAGTATTTGCACCACACATAGGCAAACATGCCCTAGTGTAACTGGACAACATTATTGTCTACAGCCCCTTGGTGGAAAAGCACCACAAGGACCTGGAGGAAGTCTTTGCGACCTTGGCACAACACAAAATGTTGGCCAAACCCTCTAAATGCCAGTTCTTCTGGGAGCAACTACCCTTCTTGGGACACATAGTCTCAAAATACGGCATCAAACCCGACAGTCAAAAGATACAAGCCATCTGCAAGATGCCACCTCTCAAGGACAAATCAGAACTCCGCACCTTCTTGGGAATGATGGCCTATGTACAACGCTTCATACCCAACTGTGGTGTCTTGACCGCTCCCCTGTCTGCTATAACAGGCGCCAAGTCCAAGTTTGTATGGACTCCCCAGTGTGACCTCTGTTTTAGACGTCTCAAAGAAAAGCTCACAACAGCGCCCATCTTACAATATCCCAAACAAGACAGAGAGTACCAGATGGAAACTGACGCCTCAGACGCATCCATTGGGGGAGTACTACAAATTTAGAATAGTGATGGTGACTGCCTGCCTGTAGCCTACGAGTCGCACAAACTGACGGATGGCAAGTGTTGATACCTGATCCACGACAAAGAACTGCTGGCCATTGTACACTGCCTAGTCAAATGGCGCTGTTGCCTGAAACGGCAGGAAGAATTCACAGCACTAACCAATCATAAGTTGCTCATCTACTTCAAGACACAAGCAAACCTGTCACGCCACCAAGCGTGGTGGATGGAAATCTTAGAAAGGTTTAACATGCTCATCCAATATAAGCCCGGGGCCAAGCTCGCCATGGCGGACGCCCTGTCCTGTCTGTATGTCCGCGCTTCTAGGGGAGAGAATGGGCTCACCCCAGACTGGCCTCTCCTAGTGCTACACACAAAAGACAAAGGGTTCCCTGCAGGCACAACCAATATCATCAAGGAAACGGTCACCAAGAATGAACATCTCTTCGCTGACATATACAGTACTCTTCACAGAAAGATGTCGGATGGCACAACTATTTCCTACATCCCCACACATCAACAAGTTGATACCATTCTTCACTATCACAGAGATCTCAGACATACTAAGAGCCAAAATCTATACAAATTCCTGAAGCATAAAGCCTGGTGGCCAACCTTATACCGCAATGTCCAGGAAGTGTTAGAATAGTGTGAGGTCTGCAAAAAGTTTGCCAAGAGTGAGAACTACCTAAGTCTGTACTCCCCATTCAAACCCAACTACTGTTTAAAGTATGGGCTCTTGACATTGTGGGCCCCATTCCAGGAAAGCACAATGGCAAAAAGTACATCATCACAGCCATTGACTTTGCGACAAGATGGCCAGTAGCCCAAGCGGTGAAAGCACACACCAGTAACAACGTCTGAAAATTCATTGGCAAAGAAATAATCAGCAGTTTCAGAAAACCAGAACCTGATAACCAATGGAGGCAAAGAATTGACCTCCAAAGACACCAATGTGTACCTCACCAAAAATGGGGTCAAACACACTGTCATAACACCATACCATCCACAGGCCAATGGACGCATAGAGCGGCTTAATGATAGCCTCGTACAAGCCCTAGACAAGCTCACTGCCAGGAGACCTGAAGACTGGTATAAGCAGCTACCAACTGCATTACTTGTGTGCCAAACCCAAGTGAACAGATCCAATGGAAAAAGCCCGTTTGAACTGGTATACGGCACACAGCCAATATTGTCCAAGCATTGATAGGACCCAAACAGGAAATTCCAAGTCAAGTCCCCCCTTGCTAAGATCCTCAAGTAGTAGAGGCCAACAACAAACAAGCAGCCAAAGAAAAGGAATGCTTACAAAAGACTTTTGTTCCCATCCACAATAGACATGAAGTTGGGGACAAAGTCTGGGTCATGAATGTTGACAAAAGCAAACTACAACCCAAGAAAATAGGGCCAGCAATCATTCTAAAGGTAAACAACAATAACACTTACCTCATACAAGGGCTTGGGAAACACAAGCAAAACAAGACCTTACACCACAATTGCCTACAACCCTGCAAAGCAAGACAGAAACAACAAGAAACCGCCCTGCCTGCCACCAAACAACAACTGATTCAATATGGCGCCCAGGCTCCTGACAACCTCCCTGACAACTTCCCCCCAGAGGAGGCCGACCTTCAGCCGGGGGGATGTCAAAACTGCAGGCTTGACCCGCCAGCAAGGTTCCAACCAAGCGGGTTTGTGACCCGCAATCTAATTATCCGGTCACCCAAAGCCAGACTAGGAAGTCAACTCAAATTACCAAATCCATCAACATGAACAGATGATGATCCTTCACGGTGGATACCTTGATTTGGCGCTTGACTCATTATCAGGATCAAGCCACCCCCTTCTTCCATCAGCTGTGTGATCACCAATCTTGTTCCTTCTATCCTTGATTCACATGAACTATATAATCATTATCTCTCAATAAAGATTATTATATATCTTCTAAATATTTCCCTGTATAACTCTGCTAAAACAGCACAGTTACAACACTGTGTAGCTTTACCACAAAACAGTACATGGATGGTAGGATCACTTGCCATCAGTATTAGTGGGGCAAGCAAGCTGCAAAGATTCAGGAAACCAAACAATTGTATCCCCCAGTTCAGTAGCAGACTCATTTTGAGGGGTGAAAGCAAAAGCAAGAGATTTGTCCTTGAAATAACCCCTCAAAGGCAAAATCAAAACAACGTGAATAGTGGCATTCACAACAGGGGTGCTGGAAAGCAGATCTTTTGGAGCTTTTTTGAGGTTATTTGGGATTTGAGCTTGATATTTGTTGCAACCAAGTAAGGTTTGAAGGATTTGACACCATTAGGTTTAAAGTCAGGTCAAACATCCACTTGTGTTAACCAAGATTGAGCTGCTGCCTGATCAATAATTAGTGGACTTTATTATGTTCAACTAAGCCTCAATTGTCTTGGAAGTTAACAGACAATGGTAGACCTCAATAGTTAGTAAAAGCCTGGGCCATTGATTCTGAAAGTTAAGCACTGTCTACAATTCCAAGTCCAATACTCCAAACTCAGTAAGCGCAACAATTAGATTGATAGATCAATTAAGCATTCTGGGTTATCTTTGTTGGTTTCTCTGTTTGGTATTGCTTTTTAAACAATTCCAACTTTCTAATTTCCATGGCCGTATGAATCTCACTTTCCCACTATTGACAAACTCTGCCTCTGCCTTAGTATATATACTTGATTTGTATCTTAATAAAGAAAAGCTTTATCCTATTATCAGCTGTTCAATTCTTTTATAGGGTTTCACTACCCTGACATCAGATACTGTGAACAAAACTAGTTAGGGCACTAGATTACATCCTCAGATGAACTACCCCAGTCTGCATCATGACATTAAAGATCCAGTTTAGCATTGGAGACAGGTAGTCAGGGATTGAGGTGAGAGTTTCCTGCTTCAAAGAGGCAAATTCCGTCACGGTGCAGCAGCTTTAACCCAGTATGGGGATCAATTCCTTGGACAGGGCAGGTATTTTTTGGTTCAACTTTCATGATAACCCTGGATCCCCTTTGTCCTGGTCCACCCTGTTTAGGTTATCATTTACTAGCTAGATCTCATCTCATATGTGAAATATTTCCTTCTGGGGCGGTATTAATCCCTTTACACTTTTTCCCTTGCCCTCTTGGCCCTGTCTGGCTTGTTGTGCTGCAGGGTCATATGTACAGGTTATCTTTTAGGTAGGGGTAGATGTAGTCCCATAGTGTGCTAAAAATTGTTGGCCTGTGTCCATGGACAAGGGTTTAAGGGCTTTTGCCCATGTCATGATCCACAAGGATGCAGGATATATTCAGCGCTATTGATAGCATATCAGCTCAGAGGCAAAGCTTGCCAGCAGGTATCTTACTCAACCCTTCTATCCAAGAGGCATTTCACCTTTCAGCCCTACCATTAGCTTGCAGGTGATAAGGACCACAACAGTGTGGTGGACGCCGTTCTTAGAAAAGTAGATGATGATTTCCACAACAGTAATCTATGTTACTATGAATGTGATTAGGAGATCATGGTTCTAAGCTTGGTGATGATTTTCTTGCCAATAAGTCATCCCACATCATTTCCTTTTTGCTCTTGTTGCAACTGAACCAATGAGAGTTCAGTACTTGGAATTGGGGAAGACAACAGTCCAATAGGAAAGGACAGAATAATAAGAATAAGGTATTGTTTATTGTAGGATATTGTGATTAATATACTAAATGGGGAGGCCACAAGGGGGTGGCATAGTGGGGAGTTCCATGTAGGGTTTGGAGCCAAGGAATAACTTGTGCGGGGATCAGCAGGTCAAATTGGCAATGCTCCTAATTAGGATGAAGTGCCCGCCATTTGACATTGCCATCAGATTCATTCATAACGTTAGATACGTCAAGGGGCGACTCATCGAGCGCCCCCTGTGTATCATAAGATACGTTAGCAGGTGAGGTTTGAACCTCAGTTGTAACACTCTCTTGTAGCTCGTGCCACGGACCACCTTATTGCGTAGGTAATGGCAGGAATGGTGGAATTTTTTGCTTTTATTATCTTTTGGCATGGCCCCACAATATCCAGTGCTTATAAATTGAACAGTTGTGCTTTTGAGATCCACATTGCAGATTTGGGGGCGCTTTGGAGCGAGCATACCCTTCCCACACCCCACACAGTTCAAGCACCTCTTTGGTGCCGTCCAAAATGTTGGGCCACCCGTAGCAAGTCTTAGGGTATTCATGCAGGTCCCCACTTTGGGTGTTGCCCAAATCTCTGCAGTAGCAAAGGGTCATGGCAACCTTTTATGTCAACAGTACATATGCCACTGTACCACCACTTGAAAAGTGTAGTGTAGAGTGCCATAGACGTTATCTGAACGGGTGATTGTTCTTAAGGACTCTTTTGTACCTTCATTGGTGTACCGGGTGGGAAGCCCACTGGGAGATTTCCCAACATTGACCTGGACCAATCCCGGCACGGCCCAAAAGTGCAGAGTAGGCGCTTGTGGTATAGGCCTGATCAGGCATCCACTGTACCCAGCTCTTTACCTGGGGCAGATTTGATTATCACAAGGTACCTCTGTATAAGCTCCATTCATCCCGCTTAACTTCTTGAGAGGCGCGGTTACCTTTTGAAGAGCGCTAGGTGCTTCAGGTTGGTTAGTGCTTAAATACCTGTGCACCTTCTAAAAAGCAAGGCCGCTTTATTAGACAATGGGAAATACCTTCAACGCCTTGTCATGCCCTGGATATCTTTGCTTGCCTCTGGATAGCTTCTTTGATCCATACGCTGCAGGGGAAAGTCCTTCCCTGTGGTTTGAATTCTAAGCACTCCTCCTACCCCATAGTCAGAGGCATCTGTCTCCAACTGACAGACCCCTTCACGGTTAGGGTACCGTAGGACAGGAGGGGGGGTAAGAATTTTTCCTTTAGCTGTCAGAGATGCTGTTCTCATGATGGCCTTCCCACAGATCTTGTTGGTTCTCCAGAAATCCCAACAGGGGCGGTTAGAGCTCCCCAGTCCAGGATGGACCCTCTGAGGTACCTAGCGGTCCCCAAGAAGGTCCAGAGTTTGCTCCTGCAGCGGGATGCTGGTATGCCTGTGATGGCTCTTACCTTTCCAGATCCGGCCTGACCCCATCTCTACCAACAGTGTGGCCCAGGGACAGGAGTTCAGTTGAGAAGAGTTCACACTCAGCCGGCCAGCTGCTAGCTGATCCTATTGGAGTGTGGTGAGCACCATGCAGATGCCTTCCCAACACTGTTACTTGTTGGGCTGTGGAAAGTTATACCATCTGGGTGGCTATGGCTATTTTTCCAATGTGGCCCTTGAACACTTTGTTCATAAAGGCCACAAAGGTACTGGGGGTGTATGCTATATCAAAATTAAGGACCCCATATTCAAATGGCTCATGTTGGGTTCTTAATGGGGTGCTTGGGACGTCTTTCAGCTTACCATGGATCCGATGGTATCCTGTTATCAAGTCAATCTTTGGGAAGAGTTTCAAAGAGGTTGTCAACCAGGGGCAGGGGATACCTGTTCTTAATTGTCACTTCATCAGCCCCCCTGTAATTGCTGATGAGGCCCAAGCCTCTATTGTTCTCAGACGTGCAGAAGGCCACTGCACCAAAGGCAGACATGGATGGTCAAACAAGCCCCTTCCCGGGCTTGGTCAGGGATCCTTTTAGGGCATTGTCTTCTTGGGGGTCAATCCATAGATAGGGCGGCCTTGGGTACGCTTCCTTTCCAACCAACTTTGTGCTGGATACCTCTTTTAGGTGGCAACCCTGACTGTCTCTCCTGAACACCCTAGGAGGTCCTTGGAAAGATTGCTGGGGGATGGGGTCCTGTTCAAGCCAGGCCTCTAAATTTATGCAGCGGATGATCTCACATGTACAGGTATCCCAGTCAGGTTCACTAGCATCCTGTCCCTCTTCCATTCAGGTCATCTTTACAGATACATGGTCTCCCATGAGAGGGTCAAGGTGGGTCAGGTACAGATGAGGGTGTACCTCTCCTCACTGTACGGCAAGGGTGGAACTGTCCCAGTCAGCGGGAGGGTCCATCCTTCTCATCTGATCTGGACCAAGCGCTGCACTGGACTTGGGTATCCAGATTATTGTACCTTTAGACTTGGTGGATACCGGGTAAGAGCTGGCCCTGGTAGCTGTTCAATCACTAGATCGGATAGCAGGGTAGTAAACCCAAATAGATGTGAACGATCGGTAGGGGTGAAAACGTCTCATTACTTTTGTATATTGCCAAGCATATATATAACGGGGTGAGAAGTTGGGAGAGGGGATTTGGGAAAATGAAGGAATGGGGAAATAGCCCCAGGCTTGGTGGCGATACTAATATTAGTATCAATATCAATATTAGCTGTTGATTTTACATCCAGAAGTTGAGATCGATCAAGCGATTGGGTTGTTGATGCCATCTCTATTTAGTCTTCCGGACTTAAGCGCGGGCTCCAATTATGGAATCAAATGCCTGGTTGATTGTACCTACTTGGAACCTTTGAAACGCCCGATTCATGAGGAGATTTGTGTGGAATCTGGTATCCACTAGTTCTCGATCAATTGTATGATTGCCTAATGTGTAATTATATTTTGGATCTGACTTTGAACTTAATTTCCATCAAATCCATCATTAGTTAGCACATTTGCGACAGCTGGGGAATTACTTTCCCGAGAGGGAGTAATCAAAGAAGTTGCTCACCATGGATATTGTAGCTATTGCGATGAAGCCGTGATCGGTCCAATGTCGAGATTGGAATGGATGCCATGGGATAAAATAACGTTATAATAATAGTCACCATCGCGAATGTTTAAGAGTTGATCTTTTTTCAACTGGGGTATAACCCGTATTCAGGGATCGGTTAGATCTAGCATAGCACGGGGGTTAAAGTTTTTACAGATTATGTTTCGTTAGCCATGGGAAACCTCTTCACTTATAGAGCAGAAGGGGATTGAGATTTAGAACCTTTGATATCGGTTATACCCGGGATTGGTACTCTAGCTGGATCTCCATCGCCTTAGCTTTGGTATAAGCTAAGCCATGTATATTTTTAAGTTTACATAGTGAGTTATATCTGCTGTAATATATGCTCAAGGAAGTATAAAAGCATGGAGCTAAACAGCTTAGGTTAGTTCTTTATACCGGGAAGGAGTCTTTTTATGACCAAAGATGATGTTATCCATGTAGATTAGATGGTTGGCAAGGGTACTTTGTTAATGGGATCTAGGTTTGAATCGTGGTGACGATCTAGTTCTATAGACCTTTGACAGTTTCTCCATCTGGTTGTGTATGTGACTTGGTGATCTGGTACCTTGATGAGTTTCTTTTTTAACCTGAAGGTTTGACTTAGTAGAGTTTGGATCAGGGGTTTAAACCTTCTACCAGGTCTTCTGGATCAGTGCTTTGAAATAGATTTTTTGGGATTGGCATGTTGGAAGAATTCTTTAACGGGGGGTTAATTTTTTAAAAATAAACAAGTCACCCCACAGCTCCTTATTTCTATTGAATCTTTCCATTGCATCGCGGGAAAACTCGATGCCGGAGAAGGAGATGGGAAAAGGAGATGGACCGACGTTGAGCGGGCCAGTTGGCACCAAAAGGAGCCTGGCAGGAAGGTTTCTCATCTTGAACCGGGGGCTATATAAGGTCAGTAAAGTTAGCCTTCGGGTATTGAACTGGCTCTCATTAAGATTTCTAACGTGAGCAATGCTTCGACATGATGGGAGATTATTTTTTGATAAATAAATTATTTTAATAATAGATATTTATGTTTTATGAAGCGGCTTCGGTGTAGAATCTTCCTGGCTTAGAGTCTTGGACAAGGGTGGGGTCATGGTTTGGCTCCAGCGGAAGTTGGCAAGTTTTTCAAGGGCCTGGGGTATTGATTATTATGTGGGGTAGTGGGTTTAGACGAAGCTTTGGAGGTGGCATGTGGCTTGTTTGAAGCACCTGGCATAGGCGGGGTCTTTGGTGATGAGCCTTTTTTGCTGGTTAAAGCCTTGTTGGCTTTAGATCCAATAGCTTTAGGTTTCTCCTTGGGTGTATCTGACACTGGTGATTTCTTTCCTTTGGGTCCTGAAGTGGTTTGAAATAAAGCAGGGGCTGTTGCCCTGGACCCAGAATTTGCCGCCAACGGGGCTTTAGAGTTAACTGGAAGGGGTCCAAATGTAGGTACTTTCATTGCATTAAATCCAGAATTTACAGCCAACGGAACTCTAGACTTAACCGGAAGCTGTGTTGAAGCTGGAGTAGTGACTGGGGGCACCTTTGGAGTTGCCGCCAACGGAGCTTTAGAGTTGATTGGAATCTGGGTTGGAGGCACCTTTGGAGTTGCAACCAAAGGAAATTTAGAATTGGCTGGTGGTTTGGTTGGAGCTGGGCTGGGGGGTTTGATCGGTTCTGGGTCAGGGATATCCGTTGACGCGGAGCCATAGTCGTCCTCGTCGGGAACGTCGCTGGACAATGGATCGTACTCATCCTCGAACGGATCCAGGTCCGGTGGTGAGACGGGAGAAGTGTATGGAGGAATTTTTCTCGGGGTATGTTCGAGACCGTTCCCTTCAGGTGCTTCTGGGGATACAGTCTCATCCGGGGTGGGGATATCTTTTGTGTCGTCTAAGGCATCTTCGTTTGGCCCTGCTGCAGCGTCGTTGTCTGGCGCACCACCATTTGATATGGATCCTGTAGTAGCTTCGTCGGAAAGAATATCTTCACCTTCTAACGCTTTGGTGATGGCGTCCATGGGTTCGTCGTCAAGCCCGTCCATGTCCTCCATTGATTCAGAAGCGTCATCTGATACTTCCTCTGCGGCACCACCAATGGAATCGCCCGCCGGAGGAGGCTCGTTTGATACCGCCTCTGATGGTGGCGAAGCGGCTTCTGTCCCAGGAGCATAAGGAGAGGCTGCTCCCAAAGCCCCGGCTGGCGGAACACTTTCCGGGGCAGCAGCAGGAGTCACAGCAACAGGAGTAGCAGCAGGGGGAGTCACAGCAGCAGGAATAGGTGGTGCAGAAGAAGGAGCCGCGGCAGCAGGAGTAGGTGGTGCAGAAGGAGGAGCCACGGCAGCAGTAGTAGGTGGAGCGCTAGCTGGAGGTGCCTGTGGAGCTGGGGGTGATACAGCCACAGGCGCGTTGGCAGGAGGAGGCGCTGCTGTAGCGGGTGCAGGAGGGGGAGGCTGATAATATGGCTGGTAGCCAGGAGCAGAAGGCGGTGGTGAGTAATACCCACCAGGCGATGGTGGATGATAGTAGCCTGTAGAAGGAGGGTACCCCTGGGGAGAATAGTATGGTGGAGGGGGTGGAGGATACCCTTGGGGAGGATATCCTTGAGGAGGATAACCTTGTGGTGGATACCCCTGGGGAGGATAGCTTGGTGGAGCGGCATAGTTTTGAGGAGGCGGACTTGGAGGGGGCTGGGGTTTTGGTTCGGTGTGGGAGTGTTCTTCTTTATCGGCGTTAGACTTCATGTTGTACTCGGCAAGCATAGAGATGGGGTTGTCGCCAAAGAAGGCTTTCGACATCTGAGCCATGGTGGCCAAGGGGTTAGCGTTCGTTCCCCCGCCGGACTGATGGTCCTGGCGCCGCTGCAGCCTGATGTGCAGCGCGAGGGCAGGGCCAGCAGCCAAAATTAATAAATTAAAGCTCTTCATACAATTGGCTCCTACAACGGGATGGGGCTTAAATATAAGATGGGTACACCGCACGTTTGCATGCTCTTTGCCGCTTGGAACTGCTGACATCGGCCAGAGGTTCGACCACAACCAAGTGCCGTGCCAAGCTTGTGCGGATGCATTTATGCTTCATCCCAGGCTGGATTATTTTAAACTTTAATTTTTTAAACAGATTTCACTTTGTCTCTACCGAGCATTCCCTTAAATCGGCTTCTACTTAGATTAATTTAAAACATGTTTGATTGGCTGCTTTATTTGTAAACCATATGAAAGTTTATCCAACCCTATTGAACTCTAGCTGTGTGCAGCGATATATCACGGTTAAAATAAAGCGACAGGCCGCGTTTTTTATTGACTATTAGTTCAATCCTCTGCAGAGTAAAATGAATGGCTCGATGTTTCTGGATTTATTTCAACCCAATTGCCTAACTGTCAGTGAAAATTCCAGGCCGACAAGAGGTTTATTGTCAAAAGTTTATAAAAGCTAGAGACTACATCCTATCCATAAACGACTATCAAAAGCATTATTAACCTTAAATACTGGTTGCAACCAACTCTATTATCTACAAGCCAGTGCTGCATCAAAATTCATCAAAGTTTGGATTAAAAATAGCTAAACAAGGCAACCCAAACTGCGGATCAAGTTTCATCCAAAATTCAAAATCTAAACCAATTTCGCTGAAGTTGACAATCCCACTACCCCGCCCAGCTCTCATTCGTCAACCAGCATCACCCAATCGTCCCCAGCCAAGCCACCCGAAACCTGCCTTGTACGATTTAAGGATAAACCATTCCATCCTGCACCTCAGAAAGTTGGCGCTGGCGAATTAAAAAAAACTCCGTCCGACCCTTCAACCCCAGCAGATTTTACCCAAGCTTTAGCAGAGTTAATCCGGGAATATAACTTCATCACAAGCATCACTTATAACTAAAACAAAGATACGTTATAAACAAACCTTTCTCACCCTCATTCTGCAATATCATTCCCAGCTCCAACATGATACATCCCAACCCCTACCCATAACAACCTCAGAACCGTGCCTCTCTCCTGATAAAGAATCCACCTTGTTTTTTTTAATTCTAATTCTCGTCTCTCCATAATCAGCTGCTGTAGGTCCTTCAACTTGGTAACCACGATGAACACTCCACCCATAAATGATATCTCCCAGTATATAGGGTACTTGCCAAGTTTCCCCAGGGCAGATCTAGCACCATACCCCCCACCATAGAGGAAACTTGTATCTCCTTAGATGGACCAATCATATTTATCAAAAGGACCATAACATTAAGATCTATCCAGAACTTTATTGACTCCTAAACAGATCAATACCATATACGCCACCCCATGGATTTAAGGTCTCAGGAAGCTGGTGGTAAACCAAAGCCTCAAGTCCTAACATACCCATGCTGTCAAGTAATGACAGGCTGGTCGGCAAGGGTTGCTAAACCAACTGGTTCCACCTCCGAATAGCCGATAAGAAATATTTGACCTATCAAGCCAAAGAAGATAAAGCAAACCCCTACCGTGAGAATAGAAGCTTGGTCTAGGGATCCAGTTACAAGGTCAGGGTAAAGGTCAGAGTGTCAAGTATAACAAACCAGATAAAGGGGATAATTAAGAGGAGGACGATACTTTACTTGATACGAGTTTAGAGGATTATTTACTATCACGGAAAGCCACATACCGTCCATGTACGTCATGGGGCTTATTCGAGTAATGTTCCGCTTAAGCCACAGGGTCTGTCCAAGTAGGGCTCCTTTTAGCATTCATAATGTATGATCCCCATAATAGATGTTCAAATGATAATAGTGTCACCAACTTAATGGTTAGTCAGGGAATCTTTCAGCCAGTTGCTCAGGGAATTAATTTCCCAAGAGAGAGAGAGTAATTGTAGATATTACAACATCTCTCCCTGGGGTACTAAAGGTTGACCCCTGGGAACTTTCTTGAGAGTGTCAGGGATGGGTGCTTGGTAGCAATCCAACTTTGGGTTAGGTATCGGGAGCCAGGAATTTAACTGGGCCGGTCTTACTTTGCATCAGCAGCCATGGTGCATGGGGTTGAGTTCCGTTCTAGCCCCAGTACCCTTGATGGGGTAGGTGTTATTTGGCTTGACTTCCATGGCAACTCCTGGTCCTCTCAAGCCTGGGTCTAGCTTGTGCTGACCAGGGTTGACAACCCAGATCTCCTTTCCAGCTTATAATCTCTCTTGCTGGAGGGGGATCATTTCCCTCTCAATCCCTTTCTTTTCCTTGTCTTCCTGGTCTTTTCTGGCACCCTGCACACCCGGATTTTTGTTGTCTGGAACCTTCTTGGCCAGAGATAATCGTGGTCCTGTGGTAGTAATAACAATGGTGGGTCTGTGCTTATAGCCAAGTTCATACAGGTGTTTGCCTGTTTATGGTTAACATGTGATTGAGGCAACTGTGGTAAGTTCAACTCCCTGGTACTCGACACTTTGTTGAGTACCAGGGAGTCAAGTGCCGCATAAGCAAATCTATTAGTATTTTTGGCTTAACTGATTTTAAGCTAATTTTTACTAGTAATCTTGGGGTTCAAAACCAAAAACCCAGTTTAAATTCACTCGAATTTGACTCTGTTTAATAATCCGGTTAGCTAAAATACCGATTTAAGGGGCAATTTATAAGTAAATTTACTAGTAAAAACAAAAAAACCTGTGTTCAACACTCTAAACCAAAAAATGATCAGCTTGACACTTTTTAAGCCAAATCTCAATTTTATTAATAAAGTACATATGCGCTTATGTAAATTTTTTTATTTACTGTTATATTTATTATTATTAGTGCCCATAGTCGCCAATTAGGCTCCCAAGCACCACTATACTGGATTTAATGGTACAGACATTAATCAAAACCCCACTTTTTCTACATTATGACATTCCCGGGGTTGTGGATTAAGTGGTGTCACATAAATTAAGCCCAATTTATTAAGAGATTTCATATGTAATTTATTAAAAACGGAAACTTGACTCCTTCTTTTTTTGACTCCATCCACTCGCCACGCAATCAGTTTCGGATTTAACTAATCAAAGGTTCAGAATTAAGGCTAAATTAATAAGGGACACACCATGAGCGCCACTCAACACTGATCCACTCAACACTTTAACTTTGGGATTAGTACAGAGAGCTGCTTAACGTTTTAAACAACACTATGGTAAATAATTCACTCCCAGCTCCTCACATTACAAATTAAACACTAATAAACACTTTCCACTCATTTACTTTTTTAACTTATGTTGTATTTTTTTGTAATTTTTGAGCATATGAAACTGCCTTGCTTTTGGGTTAAATTTTGAACCTGTTTTAAATTTAAGCAAGTTTTATATGTAAAAAACATAGTAAATTTGATTGCTCTGCTCGACTCTGGCATACTCAACAGTGAGAATTCAGCTTTTACCAGCTGATCAACAGTGCCAAACTTGACACTTTACTATGTTTTGATTTTTCAACTCCTAATAAAAAATATCTGCATAATAATTTTTTTTGCAATTATAATCTACTACTCTTTCTGCTACTTTTTATATAACTTTTATATACTTTTTTTGATTTTTAATTATACAATACATTGATTTAGCACTAAGATGTTATGCTAAAACTAACATCTTTGATGCTTCATCATAAATTCACTTATTTTTTTATGGTTTACCCTTTATATCTATACTTTGAGTTTCTATTTTGCTTCTATTTACTTTTTTATGTTTATTCTTCTTGCTAAATAAAACTTTCTTTGCATACTTTTTACTTAACTTTTGCTTTGCTTTACCCCTTTGTGTTTAATATCTTCTCACTCATTTTATTTACAAAACTAAACTTTTCTTTAGAAAAGATCAAACAAGAACAGCCCAAGCGCCAATCCTCCAAAGGCTCCAAAGAAACTGCCTCCAATCCCAAGCATACCAAGAAGCCTGCAAAGGCAAAGTCTCCAACCCCATCCCCCACCCCATCTCCTCCCCCTCCACCCTCATCTTCCACATCCCCTTCACCTTCTCCTAACAATTCCTCTCCCAATAAATCTGATGGTGATCTTACCGACCACACTTTTTATCACTCAGAGGCCGACTCCAAGCCCACCAAGAAGCGACGCGCCAAGAAGTCAAAGGCTGCCAAGGAGCCCACCTCTTCTTCTGGTAAGAAAAAGGAGGCATCCAAGCAGGCCTCAAAGAATCCTTCCCCTCCCCCTCCCAATGGCTCTTCCCCTCCTTCCTCATCTGACCCCCAAGATGAGCTGGAGGATTACTCCAAGAAGTTTAAAGCTTCTGGGCATGTGGCTTGGGATCCACTGGCCATCCACAACATTTGCAATGTGGACGGAGAGTTTAAAGTTCCCAAGCACTTCCCCTGTTACTTTCCAATCATGTCCGTTAAAGGCGGTCCTGGGTAAGTTGCAGATAATTACATCTTCAACTGTAATAACTAAAAGCACCAAACCAAGAGCAAACACTTTGTTTGCAAGGACAAGTCTTTCAGGGCCTGCCTGAACACTGAGGGCTGGGAGCAGGTTACTTTAGAGAAGGGGGAACACACTTGTGAGCCCCCTAATCACTTAATCACAAGGAGGCTCAAATGGTACCTTGTTCAGGTCATCCCCACCTCCGCCAACCTCTGTGCTTCCAGTCTGGCTATCAAGGCCTTGAAGCACCTAAAGCCCAACAATCTCAAGTTGGTTAAATTTATCAGCAATAAGCGTATTGCTGCCAATCCACCTCCACCCAAGGCTTTGGACGTCCTCTCAGAGCTTATGCTCACCCACGAGCTCAAGCAGCTTCCAAGTGGGGAGCGCTTCCTCCTTCATGACGGCGGGCCTGCCATCAAAGAACACATTATCTGCTACTCAACTCAGCAGAACCTGATGGAGTTGAAAAGAAAATTCAACCTGGCTAGTTGATGGTACCTTTGCCACCTGCCCCCGGATGTTCAAGCAGCTCTGGATGATCCATGCCCAGATTGACATCCAGGTGATTCCACTCACGTTTCTTCTTCTTCCTGGGGCCAACAAGACCATTTATACCCGCACGTTCTCCATCCTCCGCCAAGCACTTGCCCTCCTTCCTCCTGCCAACAATGACAAGTCCAAGAAGACCTCCCCACACCTGCGCCAACCCTCCTGCCTCTGACAAGGACCAGGCCACCCTGGACTTGGAGGAAAGGGTAAGGCTGAGAGCTCTTGGGCTTTGTGTATGCATAATGGACTTTGAGCCTGCTCAGTTCAATGCATTTGAGCAGCTGTTCAGCGGGGAGGTGCAGGGGTGCCACTTCCACTACTGCTAAGCAGTTGCTCAAAACGTGCAGGCCCACACCAAGCTTAGTAGGTTGAGCCAGAGGGACACTTCAGACACCTGCAGATTTGTGCTTGCACAATTCAGTGCCTTGGTTTTTTTAAAGCCAGAGCACACTTCAATGGGGTTCAAGGTGATCTCAAAGGATCCTTACATAGTGAAGCACCTGGAGTTCAAGCTTTTCCTTGAGTACTTCAAGCCTCAGTGGATTGGGAAGGTGTCACGCAGAGGCGAGGCAAGGCCCGTGCCAAGGCCAGCTGGAACGTGTACCGGGCGGCTGTCAACGGGGATATGAAGACCACTTCAGCATTGGAAGCTTATCACAAGCATCTGCAGGCTAACTTTGGGCTTCATCCAAAGTTCAATAAGTTCTTCTCCCTCTTGCAACATGAGCAGGAAAAGACTATCTCCAAGCTCAGGGATCTTGCAAACCGCGTCCCCCCACCAAGCCAACCACCAGATCCACCCTCTTCACCAAGGCAATCCAGGGTGTGGCTAAGCACAAAGACAAGGCCTCTGAGCTTAAGCAACAGCTTGAGCTTATTGCCACTGCCCTCCTGGAAGAGGCCAAAATGAAACGGGAAAAGAAGGAGGAGGAACAAACTTGCTTGCTGCTCAGTTATATGGTTTTTACTTTTAACTTTTAACTTTAATTTTTACTTATTAGTTTTGACCATTTAGTTTTTTAGTTTTAATTTTTAATTTTAATTTTAATTAGATAGCAGCAATTATTTTATGTATGCATAGTAAGTTTGAGATGAATATTTATAGTTGAAAGTAAGTGAAATATCTTAACTTTTGTTAATTTCCTAATAAAACATATGATATTCACAGTTGTGCTTATATAAACTATATCAGATAATTATTGATATTTCTTCATATTTTGCGTAATTTTATTTATGATGTTTGTGTTTATTTTTGTTTCATTGGAATTTTAATTTTTTTTGGTAATAAAAAATATGTTTATAATAAAGAGTGTAAATTACATAGTAAAATGGGAAATATTTGCTTATTTCTCCTAATTCTTATTAATTATGGTACTTTTTTATTACATTTTTGAGCTTTCTGGGATCACTTTAGTATACCATAGCTGCAAGGCTTAATTTATTATATTAAAAGTTTAAAGTACACCAAGATCTGTTAATTAAAAAAGTGTCAATTTCCAGTAGTCAATCAGAGCAAAAGCTGAATTCTCACTTTACTATAGTGTCAACTACCAGGGAGTCGAGTTTAAGGGAGTCAATCACCAGGGAGTCAAACTTACCACAGTTGCCTGATTGACACACCATGAGTGCTGTTGATAGCATGTTGACCCAGGCCTTTGGGTTGTTAGTGTGACAGAGATGGTCAGATAATATGGAGCTGTTGGACCTGTGCTGGTTTAGCAAAGTTACAAGGGGAAAATATTTGGAAGCTAGATAATATCCTTTATTGAGAGATAAGTGTTATATAGTTGTTGTGAATAATGGATAGTAGGGACATGATAGCGTAGATCACACAATGGGATGATGAAGGGGGTGGCTTGATCCTTGTAATGAGTCAAGTGCCAAAACAAGTTACCCACTGGGGAGGATCAACTTCTGTTCATGTTGTTGTTTTTGGAAATCCGAGTTGCCTTCCTTACTTGGCTTCAGATGACTAGATAATTGGATCACGGGCCACAAACCCACCTACTAGGAACCTTGCTGGCGGGTCAAGCCTGCTGTTTTGACACCCCCAACTGAAGATCAGCCTCCTCTGGGGGCAGGCCGTCAGGGAGGTTGTTGGGAGCCCAGGCGCCATACTGTACTAGCTGTTGTTTGGTGGCAGGTAGGACAGTCTTGCGTTGTTTTTGTCTTGCTTTGCAGGGCCTGAGGCGATCATGGTGGAGGACTTTGTCTTGTTTTTGTTTCCCGAGTCCTTGTACAAGGTAAGTGCTGTTTTTGTTTACCTTTAGAATGATGGCAGGGCCCAATTTTTCTGGCAGTAATTTACTTTTGTTGGTATTCATGACCCAAAATTTGTCACCAACCTCATGTCTGTCTTGGATGGGGACAAAGGTATTTTGTAGACACTTTTCTTCTTTTTCTGGTTGTTTGCTATTGGCCTGTATGACCTGGGGATCTGAGTGGGGGTGAAACCTTGCTTGGTATCTCCAGCTTAGGTCCTGATAACGCTTGTACAATATTGGGTTGTGTGCCATAAACTAGCTCTAAGGGGCTCTTCCCAGTGGATTTGTTCATGCAAGTGCAGCATACAAGCAATGCAGTCAGTAGCTGCTTATACTAGTCCTCAGGTCTCCTGGCAATGAGCTTGGCCAGGGCCTGCACTAGGCTGCCGTTCAGCCGCTCCACACTTCCATTGTCCTGAGGGTGGTAAGGTGTTGTCACCTTGTGCTGGACTCCATTCTTGGTGAGGTATACATTAGTATCTTCAGAGGTCAATTATTTGCTTCTGTCAGTTATCAGAAGTTCTGGTTTTCCAAACTTGCTGATGATTTTTTCCCTATGAAGCGTCATAAGTTGTTGCCGGTATGTGTTTTAACTGCTTGTGTTACTGGCCATTGTGTGGCAAAGTCTATTTCAGTAATGATGCATTTCTTGCCGTTATGTTTCCATGGCATAGGGTCCACAATATCTAGAGCCCACACCTTCAATGGTAGTTCCGTACAAATAGGCAATACTGATTTAGGTGGGGTATTGCTCCTTGCAAATTTCTCACATACTTTGCACTGGTCCAAGACTTCCTGGACATCCCAGTATAAGGTCGGCCACCATGCTTTGTGCTTAAGGAATTCATAGAGATTGCGGCTTTTTGTGTGTCCAAGGTCTCTGTGGTAACGTAAGATTGTGTCAACTCGCTGATGTGTGGGAATATAAGGGATGATGGTTCTGTTAGACATTTTTCAATTTAGGGTCCTGTACATGTCTGCAAATAAGTGCTTGTTCTTAATGACAGTTTCTTTTGTTATGTCAGTGGTACCAGGGGGGAAGCCTTTGTCTTTTTTCTGGAGCACCAGGAGGGGCCAGTCTGGGTCAAGCCTATTCTCGCCTCTTGTGGCTCTGGTGTACAGGCGCAAGAGTGCGTCCACCATAGCAAGCTCTGGACTGGGCTTATATTATATGCGCATATTGAATCTCTCCAGAAGTTCCATCCAGCGGGCTTGACAGCAGGATAAGTTTTCTTGGGTTTTGAAGTAGATGAGAAACTTGTGGTCTATCAAGGCCGTAAACTCCTCCTGTTGTTCTAGGTAACAACACCATTTGATCAGGCAGTGCACTGTGACTGTACTACAGTCACTGTCAAAGATTTAGCTGAATAAATGCTCCAAAGTATAAAGTTGCTTCTGTTTTTGCTGTTTATTGTGTATAGATAGGTTTCTGAAGTCTTAAGGTAAAGATTCCTGAAAACTGGATATCTATGTTCAGTAAAAGAACAGAGGACAAGATTGGCCGAGTCAATCTTGGAGACTGGGTGTCTCAAAAACAATTTGATTAATTGGGAAGATTAATTAATAAATATTTGGTAATATAATTAATGAGGATTTAATTATAGTAGTTAATGGCCTTGACTGTGTCAAGAAGTTTGGTTGAGGCTAACCATAAGAAAACCCCCAAATTTTAGGTTAAAAGTGCCACATAGGTGCCTGGTTTGAGTTTCAAAGCATTTTAATGGGTTTTAAGGCAAAAAACATTAAATAAAAAGATAACTAAATAAAGGCAACAATGCCTAGGAATTTAGTTTTGATTAGCTGGTTCCCAGTTGGAACACTGATAGCTGAGTTTTGGGATGTGTAATCCACAGGTTTTTGGCACCGGGAGCTGGGGAAGCTCCATGCCAAATTGGTACATTGGGATGAATGGTGTCAGGTGACTCCTTCTAATTGTAGGTTAATTCTCATAGGTTGGGAATTTTTGGTGATCTTTTAGGTAAAGATCTATGTCAGATGACTTGAATGTCATAGACCATGTGACTCAAATCATTGGTTGATTCAGGAACCAGAGGGTTTTTCAGCCGTATATGCCCTGAATGGTATATAAGCAAAAACAGTTAAACATTAATAAAAATATATTCACATTTTTGGTTTTGACGCTTTCCCCTCACCTATTTTTAAATTATCATGTCTTCTTTGTTAAAATTTGAAAGAGCCAAATTTGGAGTACTTTGTGTGAAGACTGCCACTGCAAGAAAGAAAGTTCCTACTAGTTCATTGGAGGAAGCTTGGGCAAGCTTAGAAGTCACCAAGACTGTTCCTGAGGAGTCTTTGGTGGAAGTAAAAGCTGCGTTCAAAGAGTTGTATTCAAAAAAAATTGCAAGAGAAGGGACTCCCACCCAAGGAAATCAAATCTATTGTTGGATGCTTGGAACCTCTTAGTAGGATGGGATGAGATATTGCAACAATTAAAAGAAATGGCAAACTGAGAAATTGAGGCGTTGAGAGCAAGAGATAAAAAAGCGTTGAAATCATGGCTTGTTGGCAGGATGACAACAAAGCGTTGTCCCATAAAATTGCCTCCCTGGAGACAAAGCTCCTCAAAGCTTTGTCACAGGAAGGTAATGGCAATAAGATTCAAGTGCAGGATAATGTTCAGATGGACTGTTTAGGCCTGGATCTGTCACATGCACAATTGCTAGAAGCTCTTTGTCATGTATAGGGTATTGGCACTTGCCATCTGTCAGTTTGAGTGATTTTTAGGCTACAGACAGAAATTCACTGCCATGTTCTAAGGCGCAGCACAGAAACATAACAGGAAATCCTAAACTTAGGATTGGATTTGTACTAAGTCTTGGTTAGATGACAGGAAGGGCTATGCAAATACCTTGTGGCCCTGGAAGAATAATCTCTACAAGGTGTGGCTAGAGAGAGGCGCCAAGGTACTTGGAAACACAAAGACAAAAATGTGAATAGAACTTAATTTCTTTAGTGAATATGAAATGGAATATATAGTGGTTGAGAATACCAGAAAACACTACCAGGATGGTAGGATCACTTGCCACAAGCATGAGTGGGGCAAGTGAGTTGCGCAGAGTCAAGAAACCAAGCAATTGTATTTCCTGATTCAGTCATCAACTCATTTTGAGAGGCAAAAGCAAAAGCGAGGGATTTGTCTTTGAAATGGCCCACAAAAGGCAAAATCAAAACATGGTGAATAGTGGCATTCACGACATTACCCTCCCCAAGATTGGCCTTAGGGGGTGGTATTTACAAAGGAACTTTGCGTGCACCCTAGAAAAAGGACAGCCACTGGAGAGAAGCTTTACAGTGTATTCAGACCCTCATTTCAAGGTCACTTCCAAAGGGCCAATCCACAGGGAGTCCAGCTTATGCGCCCGCCCACCTACTTGGTGTTGGTAGTAAAGAACACAGTCACCAACGTCAAACTCAGGCAAAGAGGCACATCCAGTATTATCAGGAGAAAGTTCAGGCACCTTAGTCTTTTACCCAGAAGTGTAGGCAGTGACCTGTATATTGATTATGCAATTGACTAGGTTTTCAATGTGGTTGTCAGGATTCAGGGCCTGGTCTGAAGAGAGCAGAGGGGCCTCCTAGAGCAACGGAGTGGTGGTCTCACAACCATATAACATAGCATAGGGGGAGTACCCTGTGACACAATGTTTGCTAAGGCAATAGGAAAAGAGAGCAGCAGGCAAATATAGGTCCAAATTAGCGGCGTTGTAATAGGTGAGCTTTCTCATGATAAAAACCAGAGTTGAATTAGCACACTTAACTGCCCCATTAGTGGAAGGATTATAGGGAGCAGAGTAAATTGGTGTGACCACAGGGCTTGGCAACAGAGGTTACCAACTTGGTGTTGAAGTTTGTTCCATTGTCAGACAACAACACTTGGGGGCAGCCATGGCAATAGAAAACGTCTTGCAACAGGAAGGCAGCTTTTTTAGCGGTGATGTCCTTAGTTGGGCAAGCTTCTACCCACTTAGTGAAGTGATCAACAGCAATTAGGATAAAGCGGCAACCAGAGAAAGATCGGGGGAGAGGACCTACAGCGTCAATGCTGACAGTGTGAAAGGCATGTTGAAGGGGAACCAATTTGAATTCATGGGAAGCAGATCAGGGTCTCTGAAGTTGGCAGTTGTGGCAACTAGCAATGACGTCTGGGATCAGCAGGCAGAGGTTCTCCCAGTAATAATTCTTCTGGAGCCAGTCAAAAGTCTTGACAATGCCTCCATGTCCAGTCTCTTTATGAGCTTGCAGCACTATTGAAAGGTGAAGACTGGGTTGTACATATGGCAGATAGTGATCTCATACTTTCTTGAAGAGCTGATTGTCACAAATGAGGGTATTTTCAGATAGCTTAGCCAAGGCTAATCAAACTTCTTCTGTCTTGTTCTAACAAGAGTACAGGTGCCCAATTAGTTCATACAACTGGTCAGCCTCCACAGGATGCAGAGTGAGGATGGGCATTCTGGATAATCCATCAGCATTTTAAAGTTAAATCCAAGGGCAATAAAGCACGGTAAAGTCATAACCTTGCAGGCAAAGAGCCCATCTAGCTAGGCGCCCTTCTGGCTCATTAAGTTGTTGTAACCACTTAAGCAAAGCGTGGTTGGTGACAATGGTGAAGTGGGTACCATACACATAATGGCGGAACTGTTTGACTGCATGTAATACGGCAAGACATTCCTTCTATGTGACGCTATAGTTCTTCTCATGTTTGTTTATAACACAAGAGGTATAAGCCACAGGATAGTACACACCTTTGTTGTCCAATTGAGCCAATATAGCCCAATAGCAAGGTTGCTAGCGGCAGTGTATAGGATGAATTCCTTATCAAAGTCAGGATACACTAGGATGGGCGCCTCTTTGATTTTATGCTTAAGAGTCTCAAAGGCTTGCTGCTGGCTGGCAATCCATTTAAAAATGACATTACATAACAGCTAGACCAGAGGTTCACTGGTATTGGCAAAGTTGGGAATAAACTGTCTATAGTAGCCCATCATACCCAGGAAGACTTGTACCTCTCGCAGGTTAGTGAGCAGAAGCATTATGTCAATGGCTTCAACCTTCTTAGTCATAGGGCAAATACCAGTCTGGATTACTTCATGGCCCAGAAATCAAGACATTTTTTGAAGAAAGCATACTTAGAGGGCTTTAGCTTCAGGCCAGCTTCTTGAATCTTTAGGAACTCCTCTTTGAGTTGAGCCAGGTGATCAGTGAAGATGGCTCTGAAAACTGTTATATCATCAAAGTATACTAGGACACATGACAGTTTCAAGTCGCGGAGGATGGAGTCCATGGTCCTTTGGAAAGTGGCCAGGGCATTGCAGAGTCCCTGGGGCATACAGGTAGGCTCAAACAGCCCTTCAGATGCAATGAGCGCAGCTTTTTGGCAATCCTCAGGAGAAAGGTCAACTTGCCAGTATCCTGATGCCAGATTCATGGCAGAAAAAACTTAGAGCCTCCAAGCCGTCAAGGAGCATCATCAATACGTAGCAGGGGATAAGAATCTTTCTTGGTTAAAAAGTTCAACATCCAATAGTCCATCACAATACAATGACCCCCATCCTTCTTTTTTAAGATGAGTAGAGGTGAAGCCCAAGGACTTTGAGAAGGGGCCAGTAGTCCTAGCGTCAAGCAGTTGTTTGAGTTCTTTAGATACCTGCACGTCCTCTACTCAACTACAGCAATAAGGTTTTGTGTGGAAGGGAGGAGCATCACCAGTATTGATTTGATGGATAACGCCTTTGGCTAGCCCATAGTCTGTACTGTGTTGTGAATAACAGCATTCACCATGTTTTGATTTTGCCTTTGGTGGGCCATTTCAAAGACAAATTCCTTGCCTTTGCCTTTGCCTCTCAAAATGAGTTGGTATCTGAATCAGGAAATATGATTGTTTGGTTTCCTGACTCTGCACAACTCACTTGTCCCACTCATACCAGTGGCAAGTGATCCTACTGTCCTGGTAGTGTTTTGTGGTATTCTTAACCACTATATATTCCATTTCCTTATTCACCAATAAAATTAACTTCTACTCACATTTTTGTCTTTGTGTCTTCTGTACTTCCGCGCCTCTCTCTAGCCACGCCTAGTAGAGATTATTCTTCCAGGGCTGCAAAGTAAACACATTTGCCTTCCCTATCATCTAACCAAGACTTAGTACAAATCCAATCCTAAGGTTAGGATTTCCCGTTGTGTGTCTGTGCTACGCCTCATAACACAACAAAAATGCTGCTCACTACAGGGGCTGTAAGACCCTTGGTTATCCCTTTCACATCTATGTTTTCAGGTCCCTCACCTCCACCTATACAAGAGTTGACTTCACCTGAAATTACCAGCCCTTCTATTGAGGAAGATATCGCCAACCCGCCTATTGTCCCTACTGTACTGAACCTTGGGAATGGTCCCCGCCTAGTTGCTTACCCCATGGGTACCCCTGACTTGGAACAAGTCATGGCGGTAGCCCTTGGGATAGCCCATGAAGGAGCCATCCCTCGCCTTCAGTTGCAATTCAGTCAGGCTGAATACTACAAATTAATTGTGGCTCCTCAATTTCCACAGCATCTCCTCTCAGTGGCTGGATCTGCTGAGCACTTAATATTGTCCTTTGTGCAGCCTGCCTTGGCCCACCATCAAATGGTGTTGGGGCTCCACATCCAAGAAATCTTGTCTCTACAAGCAGTGGTTACTCATCACTGGGACCAGTTTGCTGCCTACCAACAGTGGATTCATTCCCTGTTCTCCCTGGTATCTGACAATCAGCGTGATTTGGTCACCTCTCAAACTTGTTTAGTCAATTCCATTGAGCAAATGCGCCAGTCTATCCCTGAGTACGTTAGAGAGCGGCTACATGAGTTTCAACAGTTAGAACAACCCTGGAAAACTCAAGTAGACTCCACCCTAAACGCTTATCTCACCAACTTTGACCGCCTAGTGCAACAGCTCAATGCATTCAGTGTCTATTCCTTTGAGCAATTGCAACAAGTAGCTGATCTTGCTGCCCAAGGTCTAAATGAACTCAGTGCAGAATTTGATCAAGAGAGAGCTACCACTGCTGCTGCTATAGCCAAACTTCAGAGTCAGGTGGGTGAGCTATCTACTCCCAAACCTGATGTCCCGCCTTCTCCTCCTGCTGATGATCTGGGTGATAGAGAGCAGAGGATCTGGGAGGCCATCTGAGCATTACGCGCTTCCACTTGTAGCCAAGGACGTCCTACTGAAATGCCTCAACCTGATCCCCAGGTTCTTGCGCTGACTGCTCAGGTTGCTGAACTACAGCAAGAAGTTGCTGCTTTACGTGAAGTAGTAACAGCCGCAGCTAGTCCACTAGGGATTAAAAGGGATGGCTGCTGTCCTGGTTTGGCGGGGGCTCATCAAATCCACTGTGCTAGGGAGTTGATTGCCCTAGCTAATGAGGTGGATCATTTGAAACAAGATCAGACTGAGTTGGACAGAGACGTACAGGAGATGAGTGTTGATCAATTTGGTAAACAACATATTCACCCCCTGTCTACTGTGGGGCCATCCCTTACTTTGCGGCTGGCTGAGCTCTCTACTGTTGTCACTACCCAAGGACAACGCCTAGATGTTACTGAACAGCAGACCACTTTAGCCAACAATACAGGTGCCCGCACTACTGAGACCCTAACAACCCTGGAAGAAAGTGTTTGACAGCTATGGGCTAGACAACCTCCCTCCAAATCTGAAAATGATTTATCCACGCACATAAATGTACTTGATAGCAACAATGGTGGCCCAACTCCTGAGGCACACTTCAAGCCTACTATCATGTTCTGAGGCGCGGCACAGATACACAACAGAAATCCCAACCTTAGGATTAGATTCATACTAAGTCTTGGTTAGATTACAGGGAAGGCAAATGCGTTTACCTTGCGGCCCTGGATGAATATACTCTCTAGGCATGGCTAGAGAGAGGCGCGGAAGTACAGAAGACACAAAGAAAAAATGTGAGTAGAAGTTAATTTTATTGGTGAATAAGGAAATGGAATATATAGTGGTTGAGAATACCACAAAACACTACCAGGGCGGTAGGATTACTAGCCACAAGCATGAGTGGAGCGAGTGAGTTGCGCAGAGTCAGGAAACCAAACAATCATATTTCCTGATGCAGAAATCAGTTCATTTTGAGGGTTGAGAGCAAAAGTGAGAGATTTGTCTTCAAATGGCCCACCAAAGGCAAAATTAAAACATGGTGAATGCTGTTATTCACAACATTGCCCCCTCTAGATTGGCCTTAGGGGGGTGATACCTGCGGAGGAACTTGGTGTGTGCGCAAGCAAAAGGACGACCACTGGAGAGGAGCTTTACAGTGTACTCAGATCCTTGTTTGCAAGTCACCTCTAAAGGAACAATCCACAGGAAGTCCAGCTTATGCGCGCACCCACCCACACAGTGTTGGTAGTACAGGACATGGTCACCAACATCAAACTCAGACAAGGGGGAGCGCCCAGCGTTGTCAGGAGAGAGCTTGAGCGCCTTAGTCTTATATGCGGAAGTGTAGGCAATGGCCTGTATATCAATGATGCGGTTGACTAAGTCTTTGATGTGGTTGTCAGGGTTCATGGACTTATCAGAGGAGAGTAGGGGAACCCCCAAGAGCGACAGAGTGGTGGCTTCACGCCCATACAACATGGCAAAGGGGGAGTACCCTGTGATCTGATGCCTTCTCAGACAATAGGCAAAGAGAGCAGCAGGTAAGTATAGATCCCAATTGGCAGAGTCAGAGTAGGTGAGTTTTCTCATGATAGAAACTAGTGTTAAGTTGGCACGCTCAACTGCCCCATTAGTGGAAGGATTATAGGGGGCAGAGAAAGACTGGTGAGTTTCTAGAGCTTCAACAGCAGAGGTTAGAAGTTTGGCATTGAAGTTGGTTCCGTTGTCTGATAACAGCACTTGAGGGCAGCCATGGCGGTAGAAAACATCCTGCAGCAGGAAGGCAGCAGTAGTCTTAGCAGTGATGTATTTAGTAGGGCGAGCTTCTACCTACTTGCTGAAGTGGTTGACGGCAATCAGGATTAAGCAGCATCTGGAGCGTGAACGGGGGAGAGGGCCTACAGCATCAATGCTAACCATATGAAAAGCGTGTTGAGGGGGAACCAATTTGAATTTGTGAGAAGCAGCTTGGGGCCTCTGGAGTTGGCAGTCATGGCAACTAGCTATGGCATCTGGGATCAACAGGCAAAGATTCTCCCAGAAGTAATTATTCTGAAGCCAGTCAAAGGACTTGGCAATGCCTCCATGACCAGTCTCTTTATGGGCTTGCAACATCAAGGAGAGGCAAAGACTGGGACAAACATATGGCAGGTATTGACCCTGCACCTTCTTGAAGAGTTGGTTGCCGCGTATGAGGGTGTCTTCAGACAATTTGGACAGGGCAAGTCAAACCCCTTCTGTCTCACTTTCCCAGGAAGAAGGGTAGCCAATTAGCTTGTACAGGCAGTCTGCAGCAGGATGTAGGGCAAGGATGGACATTTGGGACAACCCACCCGCGTTCTGATGTTGAATCCCGGGGCAATGGAGCACTGTGACATCATACCCTTGCAGGCAGAGGGCCCATCTGGCTAAGCGTCCTTCAGGCTCCTTAAGTTGTTGTAACCATTTGAGAGAAGCGTGGTCAGTGACAACAGTGAAATGGGTACATACACGTAGTGGCGGAATTTTTTGACTGCATGCAGCACAGCAAGGCACTCCATCTCTGTAACACTATAATTCTTTTCATGCTTATTTAGCACAGGAAGTATAGGCTACAGGGTGGTCCACACCTTCTCGTCGAGCTGAGCCAAGATAGCCCCAATAGCAAGATCACTAGCATCAGTGTACAAGATGAATTCCTTATTGTAATTGGGGTACACTAAAATGGGGGCTTCTTTGAGTTTCTGTTTAGAGTCTTGAAGGCCTGCTGTTGGCTGGCGGTCCATTCAAAAGGAACATTACACAACAGTTGGACCAGGAGTTTGCTAGTATCAGCAAAATCAGAAATGAATTGCCTATATAACCCATCATGCCCAGAAAGACTTGTACTTCTTGTAGGTTGGTGGAAAGAAGCATTTTGTCAATGGCTTCAACCTTCTTGGTCATTGGACAAATCCCCGTTTGGGTTACTTCATGGCCCAGGAATTCAAGGCGTTCTTTGAAGAAAGCACACTTAGAGTGCTTTAGCTTGAGGTCAGCTTCTTGGATCTTTATGAACATCTCTTTAAGATGGGCTAGGTGATCTTTGAAAGTTGCGCTGAAGACTGTTATATCATCTAGGTAGACTAAGACACACAACAACTTCAAATCACGCAGGATGGAATCCATGGCCCTCTGGAAAGTTGCTGGGGCATTACAGAGCCCTTGCAGCATGCAGGTAGGTTCAAAAAATCCTTCTGATGTGATGAGCGCAGCCTTTTGAAGATCCTCAGGAGAAAGGTCAACCTGCCAGATTCCAGATTCCAGATCCATTGCAGAGAAGAACTTAGAACCTCCAAGAAGTCAGAAAGCATCATCAATGTGCGGTAAGGGATAGGAATCTTTCTTGGTTAGAGAATTTAACCTCCAATAGTCCATCACAATCCAGTGGCCCCCATCCTTTTTCTTTAAGATGAGCAGAGGAGAAGCCCAGGGACTTTGAGAGGGAGCTAGCAGTCCAGCATCCAAGAGTTGTTTGAGCTCCTTAGAAACCTGCTCATCTTCCACTTGGCTGCGGCAATATGGCTTGGCACAAAAGGGAGGAGCATCTCCTGTGCAAATCTGATGAATCACACCTTTGGCCAGCTTATAATCTGTGCTATCTTTAGCAAAGATGTCTTAGAATTGGTCTAGTAAATCAAGCACCTCTTTTTGTTGAACTGTGGAAAACTGAGGGAAGTCTTGGGCAGTGAACAGAGATAGGACTTGAGGCTCGTTTTTGGGTAGGTTAAAGTCTTGAAACATTCCAAAAGGGTAAGGTACAAGACGTCAGGGGCATTTAACAACTTTCTGTAACCAACAACCTGTCCTCTGGATACGGTCATAGGAAGAGCAGTAAGGTTGGCAACTAGTAGTTGAACAGAATCCTTGTGGGAGACATCCAGAATTCCAGGACAAAGGGAAGGCTTGTTACGCCCCAGTAAAGGAGAGGAGTACAGCTCTAAGAAAGTCCGTTCAGGTAGTTGAATGATATCTGGGAGTCTAGGATAGCCTAAGAGCCTGGGGGGATGGTGATAGCAGACGTGGTCATGAGAGGGATTCCCTCAGTTGCAGGACAAGCCATGAGAGGACACATCATGTTGGAGGAATGGGTTTGGTATTTTAGGGTGAAAACTCCAGTGGGGTACTCCAGAGTACATGTCTTCAACCGTTTACCAGGAACTTTGATTGGCTCCTCAAAGATCAGGGGGACTTTGTACCCTAGGATAGAAAGATAACCATCCTTTAGGTTGATGATCCCATTATATTCCTGAAGGAACTGGGTATCAACCAAAAGGTCATAGCTCTCATTTTCTAGAACAACAGCCAGCGCAGCCAACAGGAGTTTACTAAATTGCATTGGCAAGGCGGAGTACGCGCCAATGGCGCAAGTCATGGAGAGACCAGCGGTGCCATAGGATTGATGGTAGTTGAGGTTGGGGGCCAGCTTAAGTTTCTTCACCAGTTTAGAAGAAACAACGTTGACAGGAGATCCAGTGTCCAGGACAGATTTGATTTTTACTTTCTGAATAGATATCTCTACCCGGGTGGTGGTGCGTCCAAAGGGTGGCATAACAGCCAAGATATTCTGCGCCTCAGCTAATTCCTTGTCCCATTTCTCAATCATGCATCTTAGTCCTGTGAACTCCTTATATACGGTTTGGAGAGGGAGTGAGACAGATACATTCTTGAAAACAGCATCTACAACTTCAGCGGCTTCCTCTGATGATTCCACTAATACAGGGGACCATTTTGCCTGAGTAAGATAAGGGCAGGAGACAACTGATTTGGCCTCAGACAAGGGCTTGGTGATAGTTGTAGTCTTCCCATATTGTAGCCTTTAGGGAACTGCAATAGTCTCTGGAACGCAAGAACAGAATACCTGTATGCATCAGGGTCTTCAACATCAGATTAATCCACATCAGAATAATCAGAAATATCATGGAACAGAAGGAGGATAGGAGGGGCCTCATCATCAGCAGGCTCAGAGTCAGTAGCAGGTGGAGGTATAGAAGGAGACTGTGAAGAATTGTCAACCAAGAGTGTCTCTGCCTCTAGGTTGACTGTTCTTTTCCTGAATGATCCTTGGGATCAGCTCCCTCAACCCGCAGATTGGTGCAAACGCAAGAGTGGTGACCTATCTGACCGCAGTTGTGGCAACCCTGACATTGAGGAGGATTTTGTGAGTTCATAGTGAGGATACAAGGGCCGCAAGAAGAAGAGCCAAAGTTGTAAGCAGCACAACTCTCCCAAAAAACTGCCCCAGAATGGGTAAGATGCATATCTTGTAGCAGTGTCTTTATACTTTTCATGGAGGACAGCATAGCTTTGTAGGCCTTGAAATGAAGACACAGGAGTTGATTCACCTTGAGGGCCTGGGCGCAGGCCATATACACTTCATACGCTGTCAATTGTCTGCTTGTTATTAATTGTTGTCCCTCCATGTAAAATCTGTCAGTGAACTTGGCTAACGTCTCTTTGGGCTTAAAAGATATGTGCATGAAGGCATCCTTTTTCACTTCCAAGCTAAGATCACTACCAAACTCATCAATCAGGAGCTGTTTCATGTCTCCTCAGGTCTCAATGGTGGGTAGCTCTGGCACGACTACTTCTTGACAGGTCGGGTGTAGACAGGTTAGAATGTGTTCCTTCTTAACCTCATCTGATGCTCGCCTCATGGCAGTCTCATAAATAGTTAAGAAAGCTGCAATAGCTAGGTTTTGGGATCAAAGACTTGCTTAAAAGTAGGCTTGAAGTGTGCCTTGGGAGCTGGACCACCATTGCTGCTATCAAGTATATTTATGCACGAGGAGAACTCAGCAGATTTGGAGGGGGGTTGTCTAGCCCATAGTTGTCAAACACTTTCTTCAAGGGTTGTCAGAGTCTCAGTAGTTCTGGCACCTGTTGTCTTGGCTAGAGTGGTCTGTTGTTTGGTAACATCTAGGCGTTGTCCTTGGGTAGTGACAACAGTAGAGAGCTCAGCCAGCCACAAAGTAAGGGATGGCCCCACAGTAGACAGGGGGTGAATCTGTTTTTTACCAAATCTATCAGCTCACTCATCTCATGTATGTCTCTGTCCAACTCATTCTGATCTTGTTTCAAATGGTTCACCTCATTAGCTAGATCAATCAACTCCCTAGTGCAGTGGATTCAAGGAGCCCCAGCCAAACCAGGACAACAATCATCTTCCTTGTTAACCCTGAGAGGGCTAGCAGCGGCCGTCACTTCCTCACGTAAAGCAGCAACTTCTTGCTGTAGTTCAGCAACCTGAGCAGTCAGCTCAAGAACCTGGGGGTCAGGTTGAGGTGTTTCATTAGGATGTCCTTGGCTACAAGTGGAAGCACGTAATTCTTGGATGGCCTCCCAGATCCTCTGTTCTCTGTCCACCAGATCATCAGCAGGAGGAGAAGGCGGGGCATCAGGTTTGGGAGTAGACAGCTCATTCACCTGACTCTGAAGTTTGGCTATAGCAGCAGCAGTGGTAGCTCTCTCTTGATCAAATTCTGCACTGAGTTTATTTAGACCTTGGGCAGCAAGGTCAGCTACCTGTTGCAATTGCTCAAAGGAATAGACACTAAATGCATTGAGCTGTTGCACTAGGCGCTCAAAGTCAGAGAGATAAGCGTTTAGGGTGGAGTCTACTTGAGTTTGCCAGGGTTGTTCTAACTGGTGAAACTCATGAAGCTGCTCCCTAACACACTCAGGGATGGACTGGCGCATTTTCTTGATAAAATTGACTAAACGTGTTTGAGAAGTGACCAAATCACGCTGATTGTCAGATACCAGGGAGAACAGGGAATGAATCCATTGTTGGTAGGCGGCAAACTGGTACCAATATGGGTAACAGCTGCTTGTAGAGACGAGATTTCTTGAATGTGGAGTCCCAAGACCATCTGGTGGTGGGCCAAGGCAGGCTGTACAAAGGATCTCATTAGGTGTTCAGCGGAGCCAGCCACTGAGAGGAGATGTTGTGGAAATTGAGGGACCACAATTAATTTGTAGTATTTGGCCCAACTGAACTACAGCTGAAGGCAAGGGATGACCCCGTCCCAAGCTATCCCAAGGGCTACTGCCATGACTTGTTCTAAGTCAGGGGTACCCATGGGGTAAGCAACTAGGAGGGGACCATTCCCAAGGTTCAGTACAGTAGGGACAATAGGCGGGTTGGCAATATCTTCCTTGATAAAAGGGCTGGTAATTTCAGGTGAAGTCAACTCTTGTATAGGTGGAGGTGAGGGACCTGAAAATGTAGATGCAAAAAAGGGTGACCAAGGGGCTTACAGCCCCTGTAGTGAGCACCATTTTTGTTGTGTTCTGAGGCGCGGCACAGATACACAACATAAATCCTAACCTTAGGATTGGATTTGTACTAAGTCTTGGTTAGATGACAGGGAAGGAAAATGTGTTTACCTTGTGGCCCTGGATGAATGTTCTCTACTAGGTGTGGCTAGAGAGGCGCCAAGGTACTTGGAAACACAAAGACAAAAATGTGAATAGAACTTAATTTTATTGGTAAAATAGGAAATGGATTATATAATGGTTAGGAATACCACAAAACACTACCAGGACAGTAGGATCTGTTGAAACCGCAGGCTCAACCCGCCAACAAGGTTCCAACCAAGCGGGTTTATGACCTGCAATCCAATTACCCGGTCACCCAAAGCCAGACTAGGAAGTCAACTCAAATTACCAAATCTATCAACATGAACAGATGATGATCCTTTGTGGTGGATTTCTCAATTTGGCGCTTGACTCATTATCAGGATCAAGCCACCCCCTCTTCCATCCAGCTGTGTGATCACCAATCATGTTCCTACTATCCATTGACTCACAATAACTATATAGTCACTATCTTGCAATAAGGATTATTATCTATCTTCTAAATATTTTTCCCTGTGTAACTCTGCTAAAACAGCACAGTTACAACATTGTTAGCACAGGTAGGTTCTCCATCCTACCGCATCTTAAAAAATTCTGCCTGTTGCCCGCACATGCCGCAGCCAACAAATCCTTAACAGAATTATGTCTGGCCTCCTGTCTAACTGGACTCCGTATACCCCTGGTACCAAGATACCTGATGGTTTTGTTCTCTACCAAAACACGGTGATCCCGCTACCCGCCTTAACGCTCTGTTTGCTCAAGGGTTCTTTCAGGCACCCTCCTTGGTGCCACAACCAGCTGACAAAACCACCATGCCCGCCTATGTTGCACAAAGACTTTGCAGCGCCGCCTTGAAACCCTTTGCAGGGGCCAACGACAACAATGCTGCTGCATGGATCCAGTCTGCCCAAAGCAAGCTGGCTCAGATGGAATGCCCACAGCAATTTTGGATTGCGGAGATTTCCATCCGTCTGACCCATGACGCTGGCACCTGGTGCAACAAGTGGCACAAAAAACACACAGACAAGAACTGGGATACATTCAAACAAGATTTCTTGGCAAGATTTGTGCTTAAGGATACAGCACTCATGATCATACGCCAAGTAAAGAACCTAACCCAGACAGGCACTGTGAAGGAACTCACCCGCGCCTACAAGGAACTCCGTCTCTGTGCCCCATCTGATATGGCCTTTGACACCCCAGCAACACACCTCATGTACTACAACGCTCTCAAGTCACATGTGATAAAAAATGTGAACCTGGACCAAGTTACCAACCTGCAAAGCCTGTACTGTGAAGCAGAAAAAGCAGAGCAAACATCAAACACTCTACACAAGGCACAGACTGGGAAACAAGAAAGGCCCAAGGACTCCCATTCAAGCAGGCGCTCCTCTTGACCACCCCCTGGGGGCAACGGCAACAACAATAACCACAAACCCACAGGTTCAAATGGGAATGGGAATGTGAATAACAGCCAGTCAAATTGTACTCATTTCCGCGTCACCGCCACCCAAGGCAACCAGGATGAGGGAAAAGCCCAGGGAGAGCACTAAGCAAGCCAAGCTCTCCCCACGCAACTCCTGACTTGCCCAACAATGAAAACCAACCTGAGGATGTGGACCAATGCCCAATGATCCAAGTGCCCTTGGAAGACCTGGTACTATACACCATTGCCAGACATCCCAATAAATTGATGTCTTATCCTTTCTGCTTTTGCAGTTACACAGGCTCAGCATTCCTGGACTCAGGCGCAGATTGAACTTTAGTCAACAGCAGCTTTGTGGATAAATTCAAGCTGGCCACTAATCCTTTGCGGATTAAAAACATGGCCCTGGCTGATGAACACCACATTGCTGTGACAAAGGAAACTGCCCCCTTCTCTGTCATGCTTGAGAACCTCCACTCCACCATCCAAGGTCCCGCCATTGAGTTCCTAAGTTAGACATTGTACTGGGGCTGGATTGGTTACAGAAAAACAATCCCCATGTGAACTGAGCAACCTCAGTGTTGACCATCAAGTGTGAAGGTGTCAACCACCAAATCTACCCTGACTCTGTGGACCAACTGCTATGCAACCACTTCTTTGTGCGTATCACAGAGACCCTGGAGAAAAAAGAAAACCTGAAGGCAATTGACTGAGACTCCTGCCAGTACAAGATTATACACTTCAAGGACCACCAGGATACCTCTACGCCTCAGGACCGCAACATTGTGACCCGTCACCCAGAAATCTTTAAGGAAGCGTTAACTGGGCTGCCCCCTGAGAAACACATCCAAAACTCCATTCAACTCAAAGGGGCTGTTCATAAAGCACTCCCTATTTACAGGCTGACCCCAAACAAGGACAACGCCTTGCGCGCCTATCTCAAGGAGGCATTGGAAAAAGGACTTATCCGCCCCTCACAGTCTCCCTTTGGGGCCGCCGTATTCTTTGTGGCTAAAAAGGACAGTACCTTACGCCTGGTCACAGACTACTGCGCCTTAAACAAAGTCACCATTAAGAATTGTTACCCATTACCATTAATTGACAATCTTTTTGATGCCTTGGGAGGTGCTTCTGTCTTCTCCAAGATTGATCTAACTGCAGGTTACAACCAGATTTGTATCAAGGAGGAAAACATTCCCAAGACAGCCTTCCGCACCAAGTACAGTTCCTACAAATGTGTGGTACTCAACTTTGGCATGACCAATGCCCTGTCCACCTTTGTAACCTTCATGAACAAAGTGTTTGCACCACACATAGGCAAACACGCCCTGGTGTACCTGGACAATATTATTGTCTACAGCCCCTTGGTGGATCAGCACCACAAAGACCTGGAAGAAGTCTTTGCGACCTTGGAACTGCACAAACTGTTGGTTGAGCCCTCCAAGTGCCAGTTCTTCCAAGAGCAACTACCCTTCTTGGACAAATAGTCTCAAAAGACGGCATCAAACCTGACAACCAGAAGATACAAGCCATCTGCAAAATGCCACCTCCCAAAGACAAATCAGAACTCTGCACCTTCTTGGGAATGGTTTCCTATGTACAAAAATTCATAACTAAATGTGGCTTCCTGACTACACCCCTGTCCGCCATAACAGGCAACAAGTCCAAGTTTGTATGGACCCCCCAATGTGACCTCTGCTTTAGACGTCTCAAGGAAAAGCTCACAACAGCCCCCATCTTACAATACCCCAAACAAGACAGAGAGTACCAGATGGAAACCAACGCTTCAGATGCATCCATTGGGGGATTACTACAAATTAAGAATAGTGATGGTGACTTCCTGCCTAAAGCCTACAAGTCACGCAAAAAGACAGATGGCAAGTGTCAATACCCAATCCACAACAAAGAACTGTTGGCCATTGTACACTGCCTAGTCAAATGGCGCTGTTTCCTGGAACGGCAGGAAGAATTCACAGCACTAACCAATCATAAGTTGCTCATCTACTTCAAGACACAAGCAAACCTGTCACGCCGCCAAGTGCGGTGGATGGAAGTACTAGAAAGGTTTAACATGCTCATCCAATATAAGCCTGGGGCCAAGCTTGCCATGGCAGACGCCCTGTCCCGTCTGTATGTCCGCGCTTCTAGGGAAGAAAATGAGCTTGACCCAGACTGGTTCTCCTAGTGCTCCATAAAAAAGACAAAGGGTTCCCTGAAGGCACAACCAATTCACCAAAGAAATTGGTCATCAAGAATGAACACCTCTTTCTGATGTATATGGAACCCTTCACAGAAAAATGTCAGATGGCATAACCATTTCCTACATCCCCACACATCAACAAGTTGATACCATTCTTTGCTACCACAGAGATCTTGGACATACCAAGAGCCAAAATATATACAAATTCCTAAAACATAAAGCCTGGTGGCCAACCTTATACCGCAATGTCCAGGAAGTGTTAGAACAGTGTGAGGTCTGCAAAAAGTTTGCCAAAAGCAAAACCCCACCAAAGTCTGTACTCCCCATTCAAACCAAACTACTTTTCAAAGTATGGGCTCTTGACATTGTGGGCCCCATGCCAGGAAAGCACAATGGCAAAAAGTACATCATCACAGCCATTGACTTTGCGACAAGATGGCCAGTAGCCAAAGCGGTGAAAACACACACTGGTAACAATGTCCAACAATTCATTGGCAAGGAATTAATCAGCAGGTTTGGAAAGCCAGAACTCCTGATAACCAATGGAGGCAAAGAATTGACCTCCAAAGACACCAACATGTACCTCACCGAAAATGGGGTTAAACACACCATCACAACACCATACCATCCACAGGCCAATGGACGCATAGAGCAGCTTAATGATAGCCTCGTACAAGCCCTAGCCAAGCTCACTGCCAGGAGACCTGAAGACTGATATAAGCAGCTACCAACTGCATTACTTGTGTGCCAAACCCAAGTGAACAGATCCACCAGAAAAAGCCCTTTTGAGTTGGTATATGGCACACAGCCAAATATCATCTAAGCATTAACAGGACCCAAACTGGAAATTCCAAGTCAAGTCCCCCCTTGCTCTGACCCTCAAATAATAGAGGCCAACAGCAAACAAGAAACCAGAGAAAAGGAACACTTACAAAAGACCTTTGATATCATTTGCCAAAGACATGAAGTTGGGGACAAAGTTTGGGTCATGAATGTTGAAAAAAGCAAATTACAACCCAAAAAAGTAGGGCCAGCAATTATTATAAAGGTAAACAACAATAACACTTACCTCGTGCAAGGGCTCAGGAAACGCAAGCAAGACAAGACCTTACACCACAACCGCCTACAACCCTGCAAAGCAAGACAGAAACAACGGGAAACCGCCCTGCTTGCCATCAAACAACAACTGGTTTGATATGGCGCCCGGGCTCCCAACAACCTCCCTGACAACCTGCCCTCAGAGGAGGCCAACCTTCAGCGGGGGGTGTTGATAATGCAGAATAACCCGCCAACAAGGTTCCAACCAAGCAGGTTTGTGACCCGCAATCCAATTACCTGGTCACCCAAAGCCAGACTAGGAAGTCAACTCAAATTACCAAATCTATCAACATGAACAGATGATGACCCGCACAGTGGATATCCCAATTTGGCGCTTGACTCATTATCAGGATCAAGCCACCCCTCTTCCATCCAGCTGTTTGATCATTAATCATGTTTCTACTATCCATTGACTCACAATAGCTATATAGTCACTATCTCGCAATAAAGATTATTATCTTTCTTCTAAATATTTTTCCCAGTGTAACTCTGCTAAAACAGCACAGTTACAACAGATCACTTGCCACAAGCATGAGTGGAGCAATTGAGTTGTGCAGAGTCAGGAAACCAAACAATCATATTTCCTGATGCAGAAACCAGTTCATTTTGAGGGTTGAAAGCAAAAGTGAGATATTTGTCTTTGAAATGGCCCACCAAAGGCGAAATTGAAACAGGGTGAATGCTGTTATTCACGACACCTACCTTTAAGCAAGTCTTTGATCCCAAAACCTCAACCATTACAGCTTTCTTAACTATTTATGAAACTGCCATGGAAAAAGCATCAGATGAGGTTAAGAAAGAACATATTCTGACCTGTTTACAACTGAATTGCCAGGAGGTAGTGGTGCCTGAGCTACCCACCATTGAGACTTGGGAAGATATGAAGCAGCTTCTGATTGACAAGTTTGGTGGTGACCTTAGCCTGGAAGTGAAAAAGGACGCCTTCATGCACATATCTTCCAAGCCTAAAGAGACGCTATCCAAATTTGCAGACAGATTCTACATGGAAGGACAACAATTAATAACAAGCAGATAGTTGACAGCGCATAAAGCTTATATGGCTTGCACTCAAGCCCTCAAAGTTAAAATGCTCCTGTGCCTTCATTTCAAAGCCCATAAAGCTATGCTTTCCTCCATGAAAAGTATAAAGACACTGCTGCAGGATATGCACCTTACCCATATTGGGGCAGTTGCCTGGGAGAGTTGTGCCGCTTCCAACTCTAGATCATCTTCTTGTGGCCCTCGTATCCTTACCATGAACTCGCAAAATCCTCTTTGACGTCAGGGTTGCCACAACTGTGGCCAGCTAGGTCACCATTCTTGAGTCTGCACTAACCTGCAGGTTGAGGGAGCTGATCCCAAGGAGCAGTTGGGAAAAGAACAGTCAACCTAGAGGCAGAGACGCTCTTTGTTGACAATTTTTCCCAGTCTCTTTTAATCCCTCCCTCTATAACCAACTCCAATCCTGATAACACTGAGGCTTCTCCTATCCTCCTGTTGTTCCACAACATCTCTGATGATTCTGACATAGATGATTATGATGTTGAAGATCCTGACAAATATGGATATTCTGTTCTTGTTGTCCCTAAAACTATTGCAGTACCCTACAAGCTACAATCTGGGAAGACTACAACCACTACAAAGCCCTTGCCTGAGGCCAAAAAAGTTGTTTCCTGCCCCTATCTCACTCAAGCTAAGAGGTCCCCTGTATTAGTGGAGTTGTCAGAGGAGGCTGCTGAAGTTGCTGACACTGTCTTCAAAAATGTATCCGTCTTGCTCCCTCTCCAAACTGTTTACAAGGAGTTCCTGGGATTAAGATGCATGATTGAGAAGTAGATAAGGAACTAGCTGAGGAGCAGGATATCTTGGCTGTCCTCCCACCCTTTGGTTGTACTACCACTTGGGTAGAAATATCCATCCAGAAAGTAAAGATCAAGGACGTCTTAGACACTGGATCTACAGTCAACATTGTCTCTTCCAAACTTGTGAAGAAATCAAACTGGCCCCCAACCTCAACTACCACCAGTCCTATGGCACAGCTGGTCTATCTACAACTTGCGCCATAGGCGCGTACTCTGCCTTACCCATGCAATTTAATAAGCTTCTTCTGGCTGCACCAGCTGTTGTCCTAGAAAACAAGAGTTACAACCATTTAGTTGGTACCCATTTCCTTTGGGAGTATAATGGGATAATCAACTTGAAGGATGGTTATCTCGTTATTTTGGGATACAAAGTCCCTCTGATCTTCAAAGAGCCAGTTGAAGTTCCTGGGAAGCGTTTAAAGACATGTATACTGGAATACCCCACCGGGGGGTTTCACCCTAAAGCATCACACCCATTCCACCAACATGAAGTGTCCTCCCATGGCTTGCCCTGCGTCTGAGGGAACCCCTCTCATGGCCACGTCTGCTGTCACCATTCCCCCAGGTTCTCAGGCCATCATAGACCCCCAGATATTGTATGAATTACCTGAGCAAACTTTCTTAGAGTTGTACTCCCCTCCTTTGCTAGGGCATAACAAGCCTTACCTCTATCCTGAAATCCTGGACGTCTCCCATAAGGATCCTGTCCAATTACTAGTAGCCAATTTAACCGCTCTTCCTATAAACATATCTAGAGGGCAGGTTGTTGGTTACAGAAAGTTTTTAAATGCCCCTGACATCTTGTCTCTTTACCCCTTTGATACGTTTCAGGACTTTAACCTACCAGAAGACAAGCCTCAAGTCCTATCTCTGTTCACTGCCAAGACTTCCATCAGTTTTCCACAGTTCAACAGAAAGAGGTGCTTGATTTACTAGACCAATTCTCAGACATATTTTCTAAAGACAGTACTGACTATAGGCTGGCCAAAGGCGTTATCCATCAAATTAATACTGGTGACGCTCCCCCCTTCTGTCCCAAGCCATATTGCCGCAGTTGATGGGGGACAAGTAAGTTTCTAAGGAGCTCAAGCAACTGCTGGACGCTGGACTACTGGCTCCTTCTCAAAGTCCTTGGGCTTCTCCCCTGCTCATCCTAAAAAGAAGGATGGGAGTCATCAAATTGTGATGGAATATTGGAGGTTGAACTCTTTAACCAAGAAAGATTCCTACCCCTTGCCATTATTGATGATGCTTTCTGACGTCTTGGAGGTTCTAAGTTCTTCTCTGCAATGGATCTGGAATCTGGATACTGGCAAGTTGACCTTTCACCCAAGGATTGTCAAAAGGCTGCACTCATCACCTCTGAATTGCTGTTTGAGCCTACTTGCATGCTGCAGGGACTCTGCAATGCCCCAGCCACTTTCCAACAAGCCATGGACTCCATCCTTCACAACTTAAAGCTGTCATGTGTCCTAGTTTACTTAGATGATATAACAGTCTTCAGCGCTACTTTCACCAATCACCTAGCCCATCTTAAAGAGATTTTTGTAAAGATAAAAGAAGCTGACCTCAAGCTAAAACTCTCTAAGTGTGCTTTCTTCAAAAAGCAACTTGAATTCTTGGGTCATATAGTAACCCAGACAGGGATTTGTCCAATGACCAAGAAGGTTGAAGCCATCAACAAAATGCTTCTGCTCACCAACTTGCGAGAAGTACAAGTCTTTCTGGGTATGATGGCCTACTACAGGCAATTTATCCTTGGCTTTGCCAATAATAGCAAGCCTCTGGTCCAGCTGGTACGTAATGTCCCTTTTGAGTGGACCGCCAGCCAGCAGCAAGCCTTTGAAACCCTTAAGCAAAAACTCAAAGAGGCACCCATCCTAGAGTATCCTGACTATGACAAGGAGTTTATCCTATACACTGCCGCTAGCAACCTTGCTATTGGGGCTATATTGGCTCAATTGGACGACAAAGGTGTGTACCATCCTGTGGCTTATACCTCTTGTGTTATAAACAAACATGAGAAGAACTATAGCGTCACAGAGAAGGAATGTCTTGCCGTGTTACATGCAGTCAAACAGTTCCGCCATTACGTGTATGGTACCCACTTCACCGTTGCCACTGACCACGCTTTGCTTAAGTGGTTACAACAACCCTGGGAGCCTGAAGGGCGCTTAGCTAGATGAGCCCTCCGCCTGCAAGGTTATGACTTCACTGTGCTCCATTGCCCCAGGATCCAACACCAGAACGCTGATGGTTTGTCCCAAATGCCCATCCTTGCCCTACATCCTGCTGAGGCTAACCGGCTGTATGAGCTAATTGACTACTCTTCCTCCTGGGAAAGTGAGACAGAAGAGGTCCAACTAGCCCTGTCCAAACTATCTGAAGATACCCTCATACATGACAATCAACTCTTTAAGAAGGTACAATCAATATCTGCCTTATGTGTGACCCAGTCTTTGCCTCTCACTGGTATTGCAAGCTCATAAAGAGACTTGCCACAGAGGCATCACCAAGACCTTTGACTGGATTCAGAAGAATTACTTCTGGGAGAACCTTTGCCTGTTGATCCCAGACGTCATAGCTAGTTGCACGACTGCCAACTTCAGAGACCCCGAGCTGCTTCCCATGAATTCAAATTGGTTCCCCCTCAACACACCTTTCATACAGTCAGCATTGACGCTGTAGGCCCTCTCCCCTGATTGTGTTCCGGATGTTGATTTATCCTGATTGCTGTCAATCACTTCAGCAAGTGGGTAGAAGCTCGCCCTACTAAAGACATTCTGCTAAGACTACTGCTGCCTTCCTGTTGCAGAATGTTTTCTACCAACATGGCTGCCCTCAAGTGCTGCTATCAGACAACGGAACTAACTTTAATGCCAAGCTGATAACCTCTGTTGTTGAAGCTCTGGGGTCTCACCAGTCCTTCTCTGCCCCTATAACCCTTCCACTAATGGGGTAGTTGAACATGCAAATTTGACGCTGATTTCCATCATGAGGAAGCTAAGTTACTCTGACGCTGCCAATTGGGATCTATAATTACCTACTGCTCTCTTTGCCTATCACCTGGGCAGACATTGTGTCAAATGGTACTCCCCTTTTGTCATGTTGTATGGGTGTGAGGCCACCACTATGTTGCTCCTGGAAACCCCTACTTTCCTCTGATAAGGGTATGAAACCTGATGACCATATCAAAGATCTAGTCAACTGCATAATTGATATACAGGCCACTGCCTACTCTTCCACATACAAAACTAAGATGCTTGAGCTCTTCCCCAATAATGCTGGGCGTACCCCCTTGCCTGAATTTGATGTTGGTGATCATGACCTGTATTACCAATACCAAGTGGGTGGACACACACATAATTTAGACTCTCTGTGGATTGGTCCTTTGGAAGTGACCTTCAAATAAGGGACTGAATACACTGTAAAGCTACTCTCCAGTGGTCACCCTTTTGATTGCGTGCATGCAAAGTTCCTCCACAAGTATCACCCCCCTAAGGCCAATCTAGAGGGGGCAATGTTGTGAATAACGGCATTCACCATGTTTCAATTTCGCCTTTGGTGGGCCATTTTGAAGACAAATCTCTTACCTTTGCCTCTCAAAATGAGTTGGTATCTGAATCAGGAAATATGATTGTTTGGTTTCCTGACTCTGCGCAACTCACTCACCCCACTCATACCAGTGGCAAGTGATCCTATCATCCTGATATTGTTTTGTGGTATTTTTCACCACTATATATTCTTTTTCCTATTCACCAATAAAATTAAGTTCTATTCACATTTTTGTCTTTGTGTCTTCTGTACTTCTGCGCCTCTCTCTAGCCACGCCTAGTAGAGATTATTCTTCCAGGGTTGCAAGGTAATTGCATAGCCTTCCCTGTCATCTAACTGAGACTTAGTACAAATCCATTCCTAAGGTTAGGATTTCCTGTTGTGTGTCTGTGCCGCCCCTCAGAACACAACATACTGTCTTTAGCAAAGATGTCGGGAAATTGGTCTAGCAAGTCTAGCACTTCTTTCTATTGAAACAGGGACAACTGAGGGAAGTCTTGGGCCGTGAACAGAGATAGGACTTGGGGCTTGTACTCTGGCAGGTTGAAGTCCTGAAACGTACCAAAGGGGTAAAGGGACAAGAAATCAGGAGCATTCAATAAAATTAACATAACCAACAACCTGCCCTCTAGCTACATTTATTGGAAGCATGGTTAAATTGGCTAATAGCAATTGAACAGGGTCCTTATAGGAGACATCTAGGATTCCAGGACAGAGGTAAGGTTTGTTGCGCCCTAATGAAGGAGGGGAGTACAACTCTAAGAAAGTTTGCTCAGATAATTCATACAATATCTGGGAATCTAGGATGGCCTGAGATCCAGGGGGGATGGTGACAGCGGCCGTGGCTAAGAGAGGGATCCCCTCAGACGCAGGGCAAACCATGGGTGGGCATTTCATATTTGAAGAGTGGGTGCAATACTTTAGGGTGAAAACCCCCATGGGGTATTCTAAAGCTTACATCTTTAGGCATTTACCAGGGACTTTAACCGGTTCTTCAAAGATCAGAGGGACTTTGTATCCCAGAATAGAGAGGTAACCATCTTTCAAGTTGATTATCTCATTATATTCCCTAAGGAACTGGGTGCCAACTAAGAGATTGTAACTCTTGTTTTCCAAGACAACTGTCAGCGCAGCTAGGAGAAGCTTGCCAAACTGCATGGGAAGAGCGGAGTATGCCCCTATGGAGCGGGTCATAGATAGCCCAGCTGTACCATATGACTGGTGATAATTGAGGTCAGGGGCAAGTTTGAGTTTCTTCACTATCTTAGAGGAAACAACGTTGAAAGGCAAGCCAGTGTCCAAGACAGCTTTGATCTTTACTTTTTGAATGGATATCTCTACCCAAGTGGTAGTGCAATCAAAGAGTGGGAGGACAGCCAAGATATCCTGAGCCTCTGCTAGTTCCTTATCCCATTTCTCAATCATGCATCTTAATCCCAGGAAATCCTTTTAAACAGTTTGGAGAGAGAGCAAAACAGACACATTTTTGAAGACGGCGTCAGCAACTTTGGAAGCTTCTTCTGATGACTCCACAAGCACAGGGGACCTCTTTGCTTGAGTGAGGTAGGGGCAAGAGACAACTTCTTTGGCCTCAGGAAAAGGCTTAGAAGTAATCATAGTCTTTCCTGATCATAACTTGTAGGGGACTGCAATTGTTTCAGGGACAGCAAGGACAGAGTACCCATACACATTAGTGTCATCTGTATCAGATTCATCCAGGTCAGAGCCGTCTGAGATATTGTGGAACAGTAGGAGGATTGGTGGAGCCTCATGATCCGCAGGCTCAGAGTCAGTTATAGAGGGGAGATTGAAGGAGACTGGGAAGAATTGTCAACCAAGAGCGTCTCTGCCTCTAGGTTGACTGCTCTTTTCCCGCCTGCTCTTTAGGATCAGCCCCTTCAACCCGCGGGTTGGTGCAGACTTGAGAATGGTGACCTATCTGCCACAGTTGTGGCAACCTTGGCGTCAAGTAGGATTTTGTGATTTCATGGTAAGAATGCAAGGACCACAGGACAATGAACCAGAATTAGAAGCAGCTCAACTTTCTCTGACAACTGCTCCAGAATGAGTAAGATGCATGTCTTGCAACAGCATCTTTATGCTCTTCATGGAAGAAAGCATAGCCTTATGAGCTTTGAAGTGAAGACACAGAAGCTGATTAACTTTGAGGGCTTGAGCGCAAGTCATGTAAGCTTCATGGGCTATCAGTTGTCTGCTTGTTATCAGTTGTTGTCCTTCCATGTAGAATCTATCTGCAAACTCAGCTAGAGTCTCCTTAGGCTTGAAGGCAATGTGTATGAAGGCGTCCTTCTTTACTTCCAGGCTGAGGTCACCACCAAACTTGTCAATCAGAAGCTGCTTCATATCTTCCTAAGTCTCAATAGTGAGCAGCTCAAGCACCACCACCTCTTGGAAGGTTGAGTGTAGACAGGTCAGAATATGTTCTTTCTTAACCTCATCTGATGCTTGTCTCATGGCAGTTTCATAAATAGTTAGAAGCACTGCAATGGTTGAGGGTTTGGTAACAAAAACTTGATTAAAGATAGGCTTGAAATGTCCTCAGAATTTGGACCACCATTATTACTATTGAGTACATTTATGTGCAGGGAAAATTTGGCTTCAGATTCAGAGGGGGGTTGTCTAGCCCACAGTTGCTGAACACTCTCCTCAAGTGTATTCAGAGTCTCAGCAGCGCAGGCACCAGTACTGTTGGCTAGAGCAGTCTGTTGTTCAGTAACATTTAGGCGTTGGCCTTGGGAGGTTGCCACTGTGGAGAGCTCAGACAGTCAAGAGGTAAGGGATGTCCCTACTGAGAGGCAAGGGGCAAACCTGTTGTTTACCAAGTCAATTAATTCACTCATCTCTTGTATGTCTCTGTCTAACTCAGCATAATCCCTCTTCAGATGATCCACTTCATTAGCTAGAGCTTTAATTCCCTAGCACATTGGATTTGAGGGGCTCCTGGTAAACCAGGGCAGCAACCATCTTTATCAACAACCCCAACTGGACTCTCAGCAGCTGTCATCATTTCATATAAGGCAGGGAGTTCCTGCTGCAGCTCAGCAACTTGAGTAGTCAACGCAAGCACCTGTGGGTCAGGCTGAGGAGCTTTGGTAGGACGTATTGACTACAAGTAGACACACATAGCTTTCAAATGGCATCCATACCTTCTGCTCTCTATCCAACAAGTCATTGAAAGGGGGAGAAGGCAGAACATCTGGCTTGGGCGTAGACAATTCATTCACTTGATTCTGGAGTTTGGCAATAGCAGCAGCAGTGGCAGCTCTCTCTTGATCAAATTCTGCACTGAGCTCATTAAGGCCCTTAGCAGCAAGGTCTGCTACCTGCTGTAGCTGCTCAAAGGAATATGTACTGAATGCATTAAGCTGTTTTACAAGTTGCTTGAAGTTGGTGAGGTAAGCATTCAAGGTGGAATCTAATTGAGTTTGCCAGGGCTGTTCCAGCTGATGAAACTCATGTAGACACTCCCTGACATATTTGGGGATGGACTGGCACATTTTTTTGATAGAATTAACCAAACAGGTCTGGGAGGTGACAGAGTTGCTCTGATTGTCAGATACCAAGGAAAACAGGGAGTGGATCTATTGTTGATAGGCGGCAGACTGGTCCCAGTGATGAGTAACAGCTGCTTGTAGGGACAAAATCTCCTGGACGTAGAGCCCTAACACCATCTGGTGATGAGCTAAGGCAGGTTGTAAAAAGGATGAAAATAGGTGCTCACAAAAGCCTGCCACTCAGAGGAGATTTTATGGAAATTGTGGAGCCACAATCAAATTATAGTATTCCGCTCAACTGAACTGTAATTGGAGTCAAGGGATAGCTCCTTCATGGGCTATCCCAAGGGCTACCGCCATGACTTGTTCTAATTCAGGGGTACCCATGGGGTATGCAACTAGGCGGGGACCATTCCCGAGGTTCAGTACAGCTGGGACAATAGGCGGGTTGGCAATATCTTCCTCAATAGGAGGACTGGTAATTTCAGGTGAAGTTGGGTCTTGTATAGGCGGAGGCAAGGGACCTGAAAATGTGGATGCAAAAGGGATAACCAAGGGGCTTACAGCCCCTGTAGTGAGCACCATTTTTGTTGTGTTCTGAGGCGCAGCACAGACACACAACAGGAAATCCTAACCTTAGGATTGGATTTAAACTAAGTCTCGGTTGGATGACAGGGAAGGCTATGCAATTACCTTGTGGCCCTGGAAGAATAATCTCTACTAGGCGTGGCTAGAGAGAGGCGCAGAAGTACAGAAGATACAAAGATAAAAATGTGAATAGAGCTAATTTTATTGGTGAATATGAAATGTAATATATACTGTGTAGCTTTACCACAAAACACTACCAGGATGGTAGGATCACATGCCACAAGCATGAGTGGGGTGAGTGAGTTGCGCAGAGTCAAGAAACTGAACAATTGTATTTCTTGATTCAGTCATCAAGTTATATTGAGAGGTAAAAGCAAAAGCAAGGGATTTGTCTTCTAAATGGCCCACCAAAGGCAAAATTGAAACATGGTGAATAGCGGCATTCACAACAATCACCATCATTGTTTTTGATTCATAGTAATCTCCCAATGGATGTGTCAGAGGTGTCTGTCTCCATTTGATATTCCCCATCACACTTAGGGTATTGCAGGATGGGTGCCGTTGTGAGCTTCTCTTTAAGACGCCTGAAGCAAAGGTCACATTGGGGGGTCCATACAAACTTGGACTTGGCGCCTGTTATGGCGGACAATTGGGCAGTCAAGACGCCACAGTTGGGTATGAAGTGTTGTACATAGGCGACCATTACCAAGAATGTGTGGAGTTCTGACTTGTCATTTGGTGGTGGCATTTTGCAGATGTCCTGGATTTTCTGGCTGTCAGGTTTAATACCATCTTTTGAAACTATGTGTCCCAAGAAGGGCAGCTGTTTGCAGAAGAACTGGCACTTAGGAGGCTTGGCTAGCAGCTTATGATGCGCCAGGGTAGCTAAGACTGCCTCTAAGTCCTTGTGGTGTTGTTCTACTAAGGGGATGTAGACAATGATATTGTCCAGGTACACCAAGGCATGCTTGCCACTGTGGGGGCAAATACCTAGTTTATGAAGGTCACAAAGGTTGGCAGGGTGTTTGCCATCCCAAAGTTGATTACCACACATTTTTACAAACCATATTTGGTGCAGAAGGCTGTTTTGGGGATATCTTTCTCCTTAATACGGATCTAGTTGTAGCCTGTGGTTAGGTCAATCTTAGAGAAGACTATGGCACCGCCCAAGGCATTAAAGAGGTTGTTAATGAGTGGTATTGGGTAACAATTCTTAATAGTGATTTTGTTTAGGGCTCAATAATCTTTGAATAGGCGCAGGGTACCACCTTTCTTTGCTACAAATAACACAGCAGCGCTAAAAGAGACTGCAAGGGATGGATAAGTCCTCTCTCCAATGCTTCCTTGAGGTAAGCACGTAAGGCACCATCTTTGTTTGGGGTAAGGCAGTAGATGGGTTGCGCCTTAGGCACAGCTCCATTGAGTTGAATGTAGTGTTGGATGAGTTTCTCTGGTGGCAACCCAGGTAAAGCCTCCTTGAAGATCTCTGGGTGATGGGCTACAATTTTGCAATCCTGAGGTGTGTGATGTCCTGGTAATCCTTAAAATGTATGATCTTGTACTGGTAAGAGTCCCAGCCAATTGCCTTGAGGTTCTCTATTTTTTTCCAGGGTCTCCATGATGTGTACAAAGACATGGTCACACAGGAGCTGGTCTACTGAGTCAGGGTAGATCTGGTGATTGACACCTTCACATTTGATGGTCAGTACAGAGGTTGCCTAGTCTACATGGGGGTTGTTCTTCTGTAAACAGTCCAGTCCAAGTACAATGTCAAACTTGGGAAAGTCAATGACAGGGCTCTGGATGGTGGAATGTAGGTTTTCTATCATGACAGAGAAGGGGGAAGTTTCCTGTGTCACGGCAATGTGGTGTTCATCAGCTAAAACCACGTTTTAATCCACAAAGGATTATTGGCTAGCTTGAACTTATCTACAAAGATACTGTTGACTAGGGTTCAATCTTCACCTGAGTCCAGGAGTGCTGAGCCTGTGTAACTGTGAAAGCAGAAAGGATAAGACATCAGTTTATTTAGATGCCTGGCAATGGTGTAGAGTACTGGGTCCTCTGAGGGTACTTGGATCATTTGGCACTGGTCCACGTCCTTGGGTTGGTGCTCATTGTTGGGCAAGTCAGGAATTGTGCGGGGAGAGCTTGGCTTGCTTAGTGCTCTCCCCAGGCTTTCCCCTTGTCTTGGTTGTCCTGTGTGGCAGTGATACAGAAATGGGTACAGTTTGACTGGCTGTTGTTCCCATTTCCATGTCCATTTGAACCTGCAGGTTTGTTGTTCACATTGTGGCTGCTGTTCCCAGGAGGTGGTTAATTAGAGCGCCCAGCTGGGTGAGAATCCTTGAGTTGCTCTCTCTTTCCTGTTTGCGCCTTGTGGAGAGCGTTGAACGTTTGTTCTGCTTTCTCTGCCCTGCAATATAGACTTTGCAAGTTGGTTACTTGGTCCAGGTTTACGTGTCATATTACATGCAACTTGAGTATGTCGTAGTACATGAGATGGGTAGCCAGAGTGTCAAACACTATATCTGAGGAGGACCAGTAGCTGGAGTTCCTCATAAGCGCGGGTGAGCTCCTTCACTGTGCCAGTTTGGGCCAGGTTCTTTACTTGGCAGATGATAATAAGTGCGGTGTCCTTCAGCACAAATCTAGCCAAGAAGTCTTGCTTGAAGGTGTCCCAATCCTTCTTGGTGTGTTCTTCATGCCACTTGTCACACCAGGTACCAGCGTCATGAGTCAATCAGATGGAGATTTCTACAATCCAAAATTTTTATGTGCATTCCATTTGGCCAGCTTCTTTGGGCAGACTGGATCTATGCTGCAGTGTTATTGTTGTTGGCTACAGAAAAAGGTTCCAAGGCAGCGCTTCAAAGTCTCTGGGCTACGTAGGCGGGCATGGTACTTTTTTCAGTTGCTCAAGAAATGGCGGCAGGTGTTTGGAAAAACCCTTGTGCAGACAGGGTGTTAAAGGCGGGAAGCAGGATCACCGTATTCTGGTATAGGACAAAACCATCAGGTATCTCGGCACCGGGAGTGTACGGAGTACAGTCTAGCAGGAGGCCAGGCATGATTCTATCAAGGATTTGTTGGCTGCAGCAAGTACAGACAACAGGCGGAATTTTGCAAGATAAGGTAGGATGGAGAACCTACCTGTGTGACCAATGTTGTAACTGTGCTGTTTTAACAGAGTCAAAAGGGGAAAATATTTAGAAACTAGATAATAATCTTTATTGAGAGATAGGGATTATATAGCTATTGTGAATCAAGGATAACAGGAACATGATAGTGTAGATCACACGGTGAGATGGTGAAGGGGGTGGCTTGATTCTTGTAATGAGTCAAGCGCTAAAACAAGCTACCCACCGGGGAGGATCAACTTCTGGTCATGTTATTGTATTTGGAAATCCAAGAGCCTTCATAACTTGGCTTTGGGTGACTGAATAATTGGATCACAGATCTCAAACCCGCTTACTCAGAACCTTGCTGGAAGGTTGAGCCTGCTGTTTCAACAGAGCAGTCTCCAGGTGGTTAGGAATTGCCACCCAGATTCACATGGAGTTGATGATTAACCATCAACCAAGCTCCAGATACCGTTTGGTAAAATTTCTAAAGGATACACTAGGATTAAGCAAAATGATTAATCCTAACCAAAAAAGTCCTAGATGTATCTCCTATGAAAGAATAAGGTGTCTCAGGTATAGAATTATGGACATTGAGATGGAGCAAATGTCTTGGCTTCAGATACTGTAAGGAAAACTCCAAGATTTGCCAACATTGGATTAATATTGGGAGGCATTGACAAAAAAGTGCCAATGGCAGGACTCATCTTCCGGAAATAATTTGGCTGAGGATCAGATCATAGGAGATGCAGCGCAGCAGGCCTACTGCAGGAGAAGGTTAAGTATAGATCAGGCCAGGAGAATGTTGATTTTATTGAAGTTAAGGCTTTAGGGGGCTCAACTCTTAAGAGTTGAACAATGAAAGTTTTCCCATACATATCAAGATTTGGCTAGGCAATACCGCTGTGATCCTTGGCTCCTATCCCTTCTGCATTGTTAAGGGAGTACCTGGTCCAGTTTTAAAAGAACACTTGTGTGACTGGCTTCTGATGGCCGTTCTGATAAACAAGGTTGTATCCAGTGGCGCTCAGATTACGTCAATTTATCAGCGTCAGATTGCAAGGGGGAATAGAATCCATATGGCCAACTGGAGCGGAAGTAACCCATTTTTGATTAAAAGTTTGATTTAAATCTGTCAGATCAGTTAAGTTGGTTAACTACCTTCCAGCTTTTTGAGCTTTCTGACTTGGGCAAAAACCCAACATTATGAAATCTACTGTGGTATCACCCTCTGCTTTAGCCTGGGGCACAGTACCACCATCAGGAAGATAGGACAAAGAGAAATTATTGTGAGCAGGAGGAAGTTTCATTGTTGCCAGAGAAAGATGGGGATGACCAATGGCTGTCAGAATGCAATTATAGAGCTCCTGGATCAGCTCAGAAGAGCTTGAACAGCCATGGTGGGAAACCCAAGAGTTTTCAGAGCCAGATAGCCCTTCCAAGATACCAAGTACTCCAACCAGCAGCAATTCTTACTGGAAGCCAAGATACAATTCAACTCATACTCATGCTAACCTTTCACAAGGATGGGTTGGGAATAAGGCATCTTGGTGCCCTGGAAGGGAGTGAGCAAGCATTTGTGGAAGGTATAGGAAATCTTGAAGGAAGAGGTGAATCCAATCAATAAGCGGAAGGACCAAACTGACATTTGACTTTAAAGAGACCAACCCGCTTGGGGCCTAGCTTGCAACATGGGACCTTCAACTTCATATTACGGGCATCAACCATGACCAGATCACCTGTTCTGTAGATCAAGCCCTCTTGGCTCTTGCAATCAGTGTATTCCTTGTAAGAAGTCACAGCAGCAGCAAGAGTAACCTGAAGCTCTTGATGGACCTGCTTTAATACAACGGCTTTATTGGTTGCAGCTTCCACATTGCTAGCCAGTTGAGGACCCATGTTGAACAATAGATTATATCCCATATTGACAAAGAATGACAAAACCCAAGTTGCTGTGTGTGGAGCGTTATTATATGTATACTCTGCCATGGGTAGATTTGTGCACCAGTCATCTTGTTGCTCATTAGTGTAGCAACGTAAATAGACATCCAAACTTTGATTTACCCTCTCTGTTTGTCCATTAGACTGGGGGTGGAAAGCAGTGGAGCGGCAAAGCTTGATTTCAAGAATCCCAGTAAAGGCCTCCCAGAACCCAGCAATAAATTGGGGCTCACAATCACTCACTATCTCCATTGGGATCCATGTAAGGAGAGGATCTTGTTCACAAACAACTTTGATGTTTCCACCAACATAGTTGTGATTAAGCAAGGAAAAAAGTGGGCAATTTTTTTAAACCAATCTACCACCACCATGATTGCATTGAACCTATTTGAGTCTGGAAGTTCTCTGATAAAGTCCACTAACACTGAAGTCCAAGGCCCCACAGCTGGTTGTAATGAAACCAACAAATCAGTAGTCTTGTTCCTGCTTGCCTTGGACCAAACACACACCAAGCAATCAAGAGCAAAAACTGCTACTTGCACCGTCAAGCCATTTCAAGAGAACTTCTGGCAGATTAACTCAACCTTTTTATTCTTTAACAGGTGGCCTGCTGTAGGACAAGTGTGATATGCTTCCATGATTTTATCCCAAACAGTTCCCTCTGGAACCCATAGGCAGCCTTGATAGAAAAGGATTGGTCCTATCTTAAGGTATTATTGCAGCTGACCAACAGGATGGCAAAAGCTAGGTCCAGTAGTCTGTCATAACCTTTGGATAGGGGCTTCAAAAACTTAACTTTGGAGTATAAGTCCAAGTCTGCACCCTCATTTAAGGTTATGGTAGCTAGCGTATTGGGCGGAGAAAGCATAAAATGAACCACAGCCCCGTCTGGAATCACAGTATATGTGTTAAACTTGGCGTCCATACTAGCATCTGGGAGATGGGAGGGATTCCTGCTTAGAGCATCAGCCACGTGATTGTCAGATCCCTTAATAAACTTGTAGCAGAACTTGTATCTTGTCAGATCATCATGCCATCTGGATTGGCAACCAGAAAAAACCCTGGGTTGTTGATAATATAGAAGAGCTTTTTGGTCAGTTCTTACTACAAATAGATGGCGTGCCAACATGAGATGGTGATGCCAATGCTTCAAAAATAGTACAACCACCAACAATTCCTTGTTGTAGATCATGTAATTTTGTTCACAAGCCTCCATCTTCTGAGAGAAGTACCCCACTAGTCTTTCAACACCATCACTGGCAGTTTGCAACAACACTCCTGCTACAGCATATTTAGAAGCATCCATAGATACCACAAATGGTAGCTCCAGATCCACATGTCTCAATACTGGTGAAAATAACAAAATAGCCTTGACTTCTGCATCTGCTTCTGCGCACTCAGGAGTCCAGACTAGAGTTGTTTTCCCACTAGACAAATACAAAGGAGCCACCACTTTCAATAAATGAGGGGTAAACTTCTACAAGAAATTACAAGTACCCAGGAAGTTACAAAGTTGAGATACCGTCACCGGAGTAGCATACTCAAAAACCACAGCTTCCTTGTCAGGGGCAATGGTGTGGCCATCCTCAAATATAATATTACCCAGAAAGGTAGTTTTACGTTTAAAGAATTCACACTTACTCCTTTTGATGATCAAGTTTGCCTGAAGAATGCACTCTTCACTGCCAATAAATGGGCCTTATGGGAATCCTCATCTGGAGAAAACATCAATATGTTGTCCATGTATGCAATGGCACTCACACCCAGGAGATCTCCCAGGACTAAATCAATCAACTTCTGAAAGCAAGCAGGAGCATTTTTCAACCCAAAGGGCATACCACAGAACTGGAAGATGCCTTTCTTGGTTCAAAACGATGTCAACCCTTCTATCCCCTCTGTAATCCATATTGATTGAACTCATTCAAAAGATCAAGTTTCAAGAACACCTTATCTTTTTCAACACAACAAGAGATTTGAGCTTCAAGAGGCAAATTATAGGGATCTAGGACCGTGATATTGTTTCAGCTTCCATAGTCTACATAAGGTCTTAGCAACCCATCTGACTTTTGAACAAACAATAATGAAGAACAGATTGATGAAGCCTTTTTAAAGATGTAGCCTTTTGCAAACATGTTACAAGTCCACTCCTCTAAACATGCATCCTCCTTCAAAGTCAAGGGGCAAATAGGAGAAGTAATACAGATAAGATCAACAGTGACCTTGAAGTCAAAGTCAAACTGAGTGTGTTTGAGAAGGACCTTGCCTCTAGTGGTGTCAAAAAGCTGTGGCCCAGGGTTGAAGGCATACTGGTAAATCTGAAGTCACTGGCGTAGGGACTGGGATCAACAGGATATATTGAGAAGACTGCTCTTACTCCATCATTTCCAGCAATGGTATACAAATAGTGATACCCAACAAATGATCCATCTGCAACTCATTTTTATTTAGGAGAGTCAATACATTATGATCCTGCCACCAGTCTACCCCTAAGATAATAAGATACATAAGGGTAGTGCATATGGAAAATCTAGCAGTAAAGTATTGACCTGCAACCACAAATGTCACAGGCTTCTTCAACTGGAACAAAGGAAACATTTGGCAATTTTCTCCTCTGAACAGCATACCAGGATGGTACTTCAACTGCAACAAATCTGCAGTCTCTACAATCATAAATTTTTCAGAAGAACCAGTATCCAACAGAATTGAAGGCCATAATATAGTTTGGCCATTATCAATGCTACTATAAAACAAGAAGTAACCAGAAGTAGATTTATTTGCTTCAAATGAAGCGGCCTTGGCAGGATCTTGCTTTTCTTCAGTAGCTCAGACTTCGGCTAAGGAGACAGGATGCTCCTGAAAGTAATGCTCAATCATTGCCTGACTGCTTTGAGAAGGACAGGATAGTCACAATCAATAGGGACTAAAGACAAATATTGAGATTTAACAACTGACAACTTAGTGGGGAGGACATGCTTAAGCATAACCAACAAACTTTTGGAAGACACTGCCACCTCATCCACATCTGCTGGTTTATTCAAAATTGCTAACTGCAGCTGAGAATATGCACAAGAAAAGCACTCTTTGATAGAACCAGGAGAAACAACTGCGGGACAGGAACCTATAAACCACAAATGAGCGGTGTGTTTGGCTTCAATTGCCAACATACCTTGAGTGGTAGCCAACAGATTTGAGACCAGAGAAAGAATTTGGCTTACCAGGGCCTCAGTTGCGGTTAAAAGGGAATTCTAAACTGCCAAGTCCTGGGCAGTCTGATCAACTTCTAACCACAACACTGAGAGTTTAGTGACTTCAGGGGCATCAATTGCGCAAAAATAAGCAAGAAACTGAGAAAGAAATACCGCCAGCAGATTTGTGCCCTGATAGAAGGCGTAAAACTTATGATGACTTTGAGCTCCTTGATATACACACACAGTATTTAACAAAGGTATAAAGATGCACTTTCAGTTAAAGCATGTGGATTGCGCTCCACCACAGACAACAACCATTTGCAAGCATCCTCAGAAACCTTTGTCATCACATGTTAAGCTTGGGATTTGTGACTAAGGCTTGAACTGGAATAGAATAATAAAGCTGACAAAACTTCACGCAAAATTTAATCAGTAGGTGGAGCAGGAAAATAATCTGAACGCCAAAATGAAATGACACAACGGAAATAGGAAACAGAGGATCCAGTTTCTACAACTGCAGCCGGAGATGGAAACCAAAAATTAAAGAAAAGCCCAAACTGAAAACTCAGAAATGAACTGATTCAAATAAACATGGTAAACGCAGATATCTCAACGGAGCAGGAGAAAAAAAACACAAATTAATGACAAACTGCTTCCAAAAACTCAGACATAGAAGAGTTGAGTAATGTGACAGAAATAACTGGATAATATGAAGCAGTCCCCACGTGGTGGGGAATCACCACCCAGATCCACATAGAGTTGATGATTAACCACCAACAAAGCTTCAAATACTGTCTTGTAAAATTTCCAAAAGATAAACTTGGGTTAAGTAAAATGATTAACCCTAACCAAAGGAGCCCAAGTTAAATCACCTGGGAGATAATTGATGAGTCTTTGGCGTAGAATTCAGGTCATTGGAATGTTAAAAATGTCTCAGCTTTGGATACAGCGGGGAAAACTCCTAAATTTCCAGGCATTGAATTGTCATTGGGAGGCAACAACAACCAAGTGCAGACAGCAGGACCTCATCTTCCTGCAATAATTTGACTGATAATCAAATTATAGGGAATGTAGTGCAGCAGGCCTACTACAGGATGCATTTCAAAAATAAAGTTAGACCAGAGGATATTTGATTTTATTGAGTAAAATTTTGGGAGGACTCAACTCTTAAGAGTTGAAAAAAGGAAAATTATTCAATATATATCAAAATTTGACTAAACAATACCACATGGATCCTTGGCTCATATTCCTTCTAAATTGTTGAATGAATACCTAGTCCAGTCTGCAAAGAACCCTTGTGTGACCAACTTCTGATGGCTGTGCTAATTAATAAGATCATATCTGGTGACTCTAATATTAGTCAATTTATCAGCATCAGCTTGCAAGGGGGAATTGAATCCATATGGCAAACTGGAGCAACAGTAACTCATTTTAAATCAAATGTTTGATTTAAATACATCAAATCAGTTAATTTGTTTAACAGCCTTCCAGTTTTTTGAGCTTTCCAAATCTGACAAATTTTTCCTGGCATTATGGAATCTACTGTGACAGCTAGAAGATAGCTTGCTTAGGGCCTCTACAAAGGAAAGGTTCAGTCTTTCTACTCTTCCATTTGCTTGCGGGTGATACAGGTTGGCTAGGGTGTGTTTTATTTTGTGTTTAGTGAGGTAGACGTTAGTGTTGATAGCTTTAAGTTCAGTCCCTCTGATCCTGATTAGGAGCTCAGGTTTCCAAAATTTTGATATGCTTTCTTTATCAATAAAACATCTTACATCATTTCCTTTGTGCTCCCTTATAGTTTGTGCTACAGGCCACCTAGTTGCATAGCCAATATCTGTGATGTACTTTTTGCCTCTGTTTTTGCCAGGCATTGGTCCCACAATATCTAGTGACCACACTTTGAAGGGTTATGTGACTGATACTTGTATCACTGATTTGGGGGAGCCTTAGAGTGGGTGTACTTTTCACTGACTTTGCATTGATCTAGTACTTCCTAGATATTTTCCAGCATGTTGGGCCATAAGTAGAATGTCTAAGATACTTATTAATTTCCTGCTACAGGTGTGTCCCAAATCTCTGTGGTACCAAAGGATTGTGTCAATCTTTTGTATTGACGGGATGTAGGGTACAGTGTCACAATTTAATAATATGTGGTGTAGAGTATTATATACATTTTTGAACAGATGTTTGTTTTTGAGGACTTTCTCTTGGATTTCCATTGGTGTACCAGATGGAAAACACTCTTGGAGATTCCCCATGATTAACATGGGCCAATTGGGGTCTCCATCAGTGCATAGGAGATGCTTACAGTATAGCCTTGATAGAGCGTCTGCAGTAAGAATTTCTTTGCCTGGTTTATATTTGATTATCATGGGGTACCTTTGGATAAGGCTCATACATTCAGCTTGATGTCTAGGTAGATGCTGTTGAGTCTTGAAAAATACCAATGACTTGTGGTAGGTTAGCACTTTGAATATCTGTACACCTTCCAGGTAACATTGTCACTTTATTAGACAGTGGATAATAGCTACCAGCTCTTCGTCATGTATTGGGTATCCTTGCTCACAATCAGAAAGCTTTCTTGATTCATATGCTACAGGGAGGATGTCCTTTTATGCAGTCTGATTTGGGGTACTTCTCCTATTTTATAGTCATAAGCATCAGTTTCCAACTTTTTATCTCTTCACAGTTTGGTTATTGTAAGATGGGGGCGATGAACACTTGTTCTTTCAATTGTTGAAAGTGTTGATCTCTTAGCGGTATCCATACAAATTTGGTTGTCTTTCTTGTGATTATAGATAAGGGGAAGTCAAAGCACCCCAGTCAAGGATGAAACTTCTAACATAGATTACCATGCCTAGGAATGTTCATAGCTCACTTTTATTCTGCAGAGCTGGCATGTCAGGTATAGCCTGTATCTTTTCTGGATCTGGCTTTACTCCATCTTTGCTGATAATGTGTCCCAAGAATGAGAGTTCCATTAAGAAAAAGTCAGATTTAAAAGATTTGGCTATGAGTTGATTATCTTAAAGGGTACAAAAGACTAGTCTGAAGTCTTTCCAGTGTTGTTCTATGGTCAGACTGTATATGATTATATTGCCAAGGTAGACAATAGCCCTTTTTCCAATGTGTTCTTTGAAGACTTTGTCCATGAAGGTCACAAAGGTGCTTGGGGCATTTGTCATACCAGATTGAGGACAACACATTCAAATGAGTCATACTTAGTTCTGAAATCTGTTTTAGGTATATCATCTGGTTTAATGTGGATTTGGTGGTAACCAGCTATCAAGTCAATTCTTGTGAAGATTTGGGATCCCCAGGGCGTCAAAAAGGTCATCAATAAGGGGCAGAAGATACCTGTTCTTAATTGTGTCTTATTGTGCCCCTGTAGTCTGTGACTAGGAAAAGTCTTTCATCTTTCTTGGCTATGAAAAAGACAGCCACACCAAAAGGAGACTATAAGTTTGGAAAAGTTTCTTTTCAAGAGCTTTGTCTAGATAGGCTTTTAGCGCGTTGTCTCCTTGTGGCGTTAGGCAATAGATAGGCCCTGATTTAGGTACACTTCCTTTTTGGTCAATTTCATGTTGAATGCCACGGTTAGGTGGGAGGCCAGGTAGCTTTTCCTGGAAAATAGAAGGGAATTCTATGAATAGCTGTTCTTGGATTGGATTTTGTTCACATGAGGTCTCTGTATTCTTAAAGTGGATAATCTTATACATGCAAGTATTCCAATTGATCTTGCTAGGGTCATTTTCTTCTTCTGTTTCCGTAATTTTCACAAATACATGGTCTCTCATAAGTTTGTCAAGATGGGTTGGATATACATGGTGGTGTACCTTGCCTTGTTGGATGGTGAGGGTAGCACTATCCAAGTTGATATGAGGCTTGGTCTTCCTCATCCAGTCCAGGCCAAGTACAACATCATACTTGGGGATTGGTATGATTGGGCATAAGCGTAGTCTGTACATCTCTTATTTGGGTGCAGAAGGGTTTTGCCTTTCTGGTAACTGGTATGCTCCTGTTATTTGTCATAATAACTCTCTTGAAATTACTTTGAACTGTGGGTAGTTTCATGAAGTTGGAAATTTTTTTCCAACAAGGGATTGGTCTGCCCCAGTGTCAAATAGTGCTGTGTCCTGATATCTCTGAAAACAGACTGGATGAATGAGGAGTTTATTTCCAGTTTGGGAATCAAACAGTATAGGATTTCAGGAGGGTACTTGGATTATGGTAACTGAGTCCATGTCCTGGTCCCTGTACAAGTCTTGCAAAGTGGGGGAGGGCGGCTTGCCTAAGCACTCCCCTGAGCCTTTCCCTCCTTGGTGGTGTTATGAGTGCTCATTTGATTAGCTTGAGCAGTACCCTTTCTGTTTTAGGGGACAATATTTATTTGCCTGGTTGTTCTTCTTGTTAGGTCGAGGGTCCTTATTTTTCTGGGGACTTTCCTTTTGTTTTTTGTTGCATGTAGATTTTCAGATTTCTGTGTGGCGCACTTTACTTCCAAGAATATGTCTTGAAGATTCTTGTAGCAGTTCATGTCAAACTGACGTCTAATGTTTGTGGGAAGGCCATTATAGAAGTCCAAGTCTGGTCCAGCTTTGTCAAAGTTTATGGTATCAGGAGCTTGGTCATGTAGATCTTTGTAGGCTGCAATGTACTCCTTAATTGTTCCTGTCATTTTGAAAGTTCTGAGTTCCATCATGATCATCATGTCAGAGTCTTTTATGGTAAACTTTTGAGGAAGGCAGCTTTAAACATATCCCAATCTTCACTGTGGTTGGGATTCTGGTTGAACTACTGCTTACAAAGCGCAAGGCAGCCCTGGTGATGCATAGGGCAATTTAACTGGCCCAGAGCTTACAGGGGTAGCCTACTTGTGTAAAATAATTTTGTGTGCTTTGAATCCATAGGTTGGTGTTTTCTCGGCAGAGTTCTGCATGTTTTCCAATTTCTGCTGAACATAGGTGCTGAAATATAATATTGGGTATTTTGGTTGTTTCAGGAGCTGGAGGTGGGTTCAGGATTCAACATGTGTTGAGAAGGTTGTGCTGTTTGATAGGGACAAAAACATTGTTGAAAAAAAAATCCCGCCAGGACATCCTGTCCTTCTTTGTAGTCTCTCCAGCCTGTGGGAAGTGCCATCTGCTGAGTTCTTTTCCTGGGAGGAATTTTTCCTTTAAGTTGTGTAGGTGTGTGTCAAGATTGACAATTCTTTTACCATTGAAACCTGGGCCAAAGGACAGGATTTGAACCTGAACCTAAATCTCCACGGGCCGCCGGGCCTGGGGATCAAGGGGCTTTCTGTCCGCGTTTCCCTGGGGTCAAACCCCTGCAAGCTGAGGCCAAGAATGATGGCCTAAATGGTGAAGCAAGCCAAACCAAAGGAATCATCACCCCCAAATGGAGGAGTAATCAAGGCGCCTAATGGAGGCAAAAACATTCCTAATATTAGCTTCATGAGCTTGAAGTCTACACTAGTGGCCAATCAAGAGCCATCCCCAGAAGAAGGCATGGGCCCGCGGCCCAACCCCATGACCACAGCTCTTGAGTAAGATAATCAAGTAACCAATTCAAGATCTCTGACTAATGAAAGAACTCCCAGACTGAGTGCCATTTTGCCGCCTTTAGACCCAAGCACCCAGATCCCCCGGGCCCACCTTTCCCAATGCTCTGATGAACCCCCATGGAAAATATTAAGTTTGGAAGTGGAGTGCTATATTGACCAAAAGACCCCGCTCTCCAAACATATTGCCATTTTTGAATAAAGGTTATGTTAATTTGGCTTACACAGCTACTGCCTTATTTTGTCTTTGCCATCTATCAAATCAGTACAAGATACTCTGGCCCTCCTGCCCCTCTGCCTTCAGATTCTCTTTATCCAGTTGTTCCCTTTGGTTCTTTCCACTTCACAGAGTACCCTCTGTAACCTGAATATAAGGATTATACCCCATAAAAGATCCTTGAACTAGATCCCTTGGCCCGCATACAACCCACAGTTAGATAAAACTGTCAAGGCCCCTGAATATTCTCAACGCCCAAGTTGTTTAGAGGAAAATTCAACTACCTGCCTGCCTACAAACTCCGCATGAAACTGCCTCTGACCCCTAAGCCAATGCCAGCATCCTCACCTGACCTCCCAATCAATCACACTGACAAGCTGTTTAGGATTGTGTACATCATCCTCACAGGGGTGATTGACAATATAATCTTGGCTGTTGGCCTGTGGTCCTGGGTGGGGAAGTCCCTCTCCTATATCTTTAAGTTAGCTCCTCTCTTGTGGTGGGGTTTACCCACAAAATCCCCAGCCTGATTGACCCCTGAAACTGATGAGCCAGCCACTCAAGACTGGATCCCTGAAAGTGTGGATAACCTACTCCTGTGCTACCACTGTTGAGTATATACTTCTGGGAAGTATAAAAAAAGAGATAAAGGAGAAAATTAAGAAGAGAATGATACTTTATTTGATATGAATATTGAGAATTATACAGTATCATGAGAAGCCACATACTGTCTATGTACATCAGGGAAGTTCAAGGGTCTGGATGTACAAGTATTCTGGCTACCGCCACCACACTCAACATCCAGTCATTGCCTAATTTAATGCCTTTCCATATACCATTTGACATACCAGAAATGGCAACAAACCAATATCACATGACTGTCCGGGTATCCAGCAACTTGAACCCATCCCACACATGACTGGCCCTGGGTTTGATCTAACTAAAATCTCCGCCATAGCTAAAGCTATATAAGTCTAAAGTATTATCCAATAAAATATACTTCTTCTCTTCTTAATTCTATATTCAAAGCTTCCCCAAAGGCGCTCCTTATCACTGGTAGCAGCTACAGTTTTTGATCATGCCAATGAAAGAGAAAATGACTGAAAAGAACCCGCCCACTTTTGCCCACATAATCAACCAGGCCACATCCCAGGACATCTGGAAAACATACTTCTGCGCCCACAACATCAACAAAGATATTCCTAGTGGATGCACTGTATTTGAAGGACTGGTCATGCCCAAAATATGCGCCAAGATTATTCAATACAGTTGCTCTCTACAACCACAAACAAACATGCAACAGCCTATCACAGGTGAAGTTACCAACACCAAGTACATTGGTATCAACAAGTTCTTTGGTAAAAAAAAGAAACCTCATCAACTGGCTAGACCAGTCAGCCGCAAAACTCCGTGCCAGCCGCATTCCCCATGAAAAGTGGGTCCAAGAAGCCAGCAAGCGCCTATATGAGGCCGCAGCTAACTGGTTTGCCACCTGGGTTGGCTCACAAACAGACAACCAGATTGACAACTGGAAAGAGTTCAAAGCCAACATCATCCAAAATCTCCACGTCACTGAATCTCTCCAAGACATTGCAATACAGCTCAGTGATCTTCCTGAGAAGACCACTATCACAGCTTATGCCAATGAATTTGAAGAAATATGTCGTAAAATCTAAAAACCAGCACAAGCTGACAACATACACACTAGAGCCACATTTATCAATAGAATGAAACCCTCTGTTGCTGCCCTCATTTGCCCAGAGGCTAACACCTCCATGCCCGCGCTCATTGCAGAAGCCAAACACACAGAAAAACGTAAAACATGGAATATGCTGCACACAACGGCAACTGCTCCTCAAAAGGCAATGGTAGAGACAACTCTAATGGCAACAAGTGCCAAAACACCAATCACAGCAACAGCAACTCCAACTTTAATAATGGCAATCACAGCCAAAGCGCAAACTGCTCCTGTCCCAAGAAAGAGGATACCACCAAAGTTAACAATGCCAAAATAGCAACCTGCTATGAATCTGACCCCACATTCTCTGACCTCAAAAGACTCAAAAAAAGAGGACAGGGAAATGAGGAAGGATAACAGACTTAAGTGCTCCTGTCTTCCCCCAACACAACAAGAAGAAGTACCAAGGCAGAAACTTTGCTGCTTGCATCCCACATGTCCTGCAATCCTTCATTTTTATGAATGTAAAAATTAAAGATCACTCACAACTTCTTGTCTACCCATGCACTTACAAATCTCATACACATAAAATTTTATTTGACTCTGGTGCACAACACACCATGTTTAGTAAACCATTTATAACTAAATAAAAAATACCAGATGTCAAATCCAACTTCAAATACGCCAGAATGGCAGACAAGCAAATATTCTACTCAAAGGCAAAACAACTCCCTTCAGAATTAATCTCCAAGGCATCCAAACTTCCATAAAAGGACTTGTAACAGATCCAGGCCTAACCAGTCCATCCTACCATTAGCATGCCTTTTGACTATTATTGCCATTACCTTCCTGTGACAAAGCTTTGAGGAGCTTTGTCTCCAAGGAGGCAATTTTATGGGATAACAATTTGTTGTCATCCCGCCAACAAGCCATGATTTCAATGCTTTTTTCCTCTCTTGCTCTCAATGCCACATTTTTTACGTTCACCATTTCTTTTACTTGTTGCAAGATTTAATCCCATCCTGATAAGAGGTTCCAAGCATTCCAAGAATAGATTTGTTTTCCTTGGGCAGGAGTCCCTTCCTTTGAAAATTAATTGGAATACAGCTCTTCAAACGCAGTCTTTACTTCCACCAAAGACTCTTCAGGAACAGTCTTGGTGACCTCCAGGCTGTCCCAAGCTTCTTCCAGTGAATTTGTAGGAACCTCATTCCTTGCAGAGGCAGTCTCCACACAAAGTACTCCAAATTTAGATCTTTCAAATTTTAACAAAGAATACATGATAATTGAAAAATAGGTGAGGGGAAAGCATCAAAACCACAATGTGAATATATTTTTACTAATATTTAACTGTTTTTGCTTATATACCATTCAGGGCATATACGGCTGAAAACTCCTCTGGCTCCTGAATCAACAATGATTTGTGTTATGTGGTCTATGAAATTTGAGTCATTCAACATAGATCTTTATCTAAAAGATCACCAACAATTCCCAAGCTATGAAAATTAACCTACAATGAGAAGGAGTCACCTGACACCATTCATCTCAATGTACCAATTTGGCATGGAGCTTCCCCAGCTTCTGGCGCCAAAACCCTGTGAATTTCACATCCTAAACTCAGCTATCAGTGTTCCAACTGGGAACCAGCTGATCAAAACTGAATTCCTAGGCATCCTTGCCTTTGTTGTAACTGTGCTGATTTAGCAGAGTTACACGGAAAAAATATTTAGAAGATAGATAATAATCTTTATTGCAAGATAGTGACTATATAGCTATTGTGAGTCAATGGATAGTAGGAACATGATTGGTGATCACACGGCTGGATGAAAGAGGGGGTGGCTTGATCCTGATAATGAGTCAAGCGCTAAATTGAGATATCCACCGTGAAGGATCATCATCTGTTCATGTTGATAGATTTGGTAATTTGAGTTGACTTTCTAGTCTGGCTTTGGGTGACCAGGTAATTGGATTGCGGGTCACAAACCCGCTTGGTTGGAACCTTGTTGGCAAGTCAAGCCTGCAATTTTGACACCCCCCGGCTGAAGGTCAGCCTCCTCTGGGGGCAGGTTGTCAAGGAGGTTGTCAGGAGCCCGGGCGCCATATTGAACCAGTTGTTGTTTGATGGCAGGCAGGGCATTTTCTTGTTATTTCTGTATTGCTTTGCAGGGTTGTAGGCGGTTGTGGTGTTAGGTCTTGTCTTGCTTGCGTTTCCTGAGCTCTTGCAGAAGGTAAGTGTTATTGTTGTTTACCTTTAGAATGATTGCTGGCCCCACTTTTTTGGGTTGTAGTTTGCTTTTTTCAACATTCATGACCCAGACTTTGTCCCTGACTTCATGTCTTTGGCAAATGGGAACAAAGGTCTTTTGTAAGCATTCCTTTTCTTTGGCTGCTTGTTTGCTGTTAGCCTCTATTATTTGAGGATCTAAGCAAGGGGGACTTGACTTAGAATTTCCAGTTTGGGTCCTGTCAATGCTTGAAAGATATTTGGCTGTGTGCTGTATACCAGTTCAAACAGGCTTCTTCCGGTGGATCTGTTCACTTTTGGTTTGGCACACAAGGAATGCAGTTGGTAGCTGCTTATACCAGTCTTCAGGTCTCCTGGAGGTGAGTTTGGCTAGGGCTTGCACGAGGCTGCCATTAAGCCGCTCTACGTGTCCATTGGCCTGTGGATGGTATGGTGTTGTGACAGTGTTTGACCCCATTTTTGGCGAGGTACACATTGGTGTTTTTGGAGGTCAATTCTTTGCCCCCATTGGTTATCAGGAGTTCTGGCTTTCCAAACTTACTGATGATTTCTTTGCCAATGAATTGTTGGACATTGTTACCGGTATGTGTTTTCACCGCTTGGGCTACTGGCCACCTTGTTACAAAATCAATGTATGTGATGATGTATTTTTTGTTGTTGTGCTTTCCTGGCATGGGGCCCACAATTTCAAGAGCCCATACTTTGAACAGTAGTTGGGTTTGAATGGGGAGTACAGACTTAGGCGGGGTTTTGCTTTTGGCAAACTTTTTGCAGACCTCACACTGTTCTAGCACTTCCTGGACATTGCGGTATAAGGTTAACCACCAGGATTTATGCTTTAGGAATTTGTATAGATTTTGGCTCTTAGTATGTCTGAGATCCCTGTGGTAGCAAAGAATGGTATCAACTTGTTGATGTGTGGGGATGTAGGGAATGGCTGTGCCATCCAACATTTTCCTGTCAAGGGTTCCATATACATCAGCAAAGAGGTGTTAATTCTATATGACCATTTCTTTGGTGATATTGGTTGTGCCTGCAGGGAACCCTTTGTCTTTTGTACAGAGCACTAGGAGAGACCAGTCTGGGTTGAGCCCATTCTCTCCCCTAGAAGCGCAGACATACAGACGGGACAGGGCATCCGCCATGGCAAGCTTGGCCCGGGGCTTATACTGGATGTGCATGTTAAACCTTTCTAAGATTTCCATCAGCCGCGCTTGGCGGCGTGACAGGTTTGCTTATGTCTTGAAGTAGGTGAGCAACTTATGATTGGTTAGTGCTGTGAATTCTTCCTGCCGTTCCAGGTAACAGCGCCATTTGACTAGGCAGTGTATGATGGCCAACAGTTCTTTGTTGTGGATTGGGTATCAACACTTACCATCTGTCAGTTTGCGCAACTTGTAGGCTACAGGCAGGAAGTCACCATCACTATTCTTAATTTGTAATGCTCCCCCAATGGATGCATCTGAAGCGTCGGTTTCCATCTGGTACTCTCTGTCTTGTTTGGGGTATTGTAAGATGGAGGCTGTTGTGAGCTTTTCCTTGAGACGTCTAAAGCAGAGGTCACGTTGGGGGGTCCATACAAACTTGGACTTGGCACATGTTATGGCAGACAGGGGGGCGGTCAAGACTCCACAGTTGGGTATGAAATATCGTACATAGACCACCATTCCCAAGAAGGTGCAGAGTTCTGATTTGTCTTTGGGAGGTGGCATTTTGCAGATGGCTTGTATCTTCTGGCTGTTGGGTTTGATGCCGTCTTTTGAGACTATGTGTCCCAAGAAGGGTAGTTGCTCTTGGAAGAGCTGGCACTTGGAGGGCTCAACCAACAGTTTGTGCCATGCCAAGGTCACAAAGGCTTCCTCCAGGTCTTTGTGGTGCTGTTTCACCGAGGGGCTGTAGACAATAATATTGTCCAGGTATACTAGGGCGTGTTTGCCTATGTGTGGTGCAATTCCTTTATTCATGAAGGTTACAAAGGTAGTTAGGGCATTGATAATGCCAAAGTTGAGTACCACATATTTGTAGGAACCATACTTGGTGTGAAAGGCTGTCTTGGGGATGTCTTCCTCCTTGACACAAATCTGGTTGTAGCCTGCAGTTAGATCAATCTTGGAGAAGACGGAGGCACCTCCCAAGGCGTCAAAGAGATTGTCAATTATTAGTAATGGGTAACAATTCTTAATGTTGACTATGTTTTAGGCGCGGTAGTCTATGACCAGGCTTAAGGTACCGTCCTTTTTAGCCACAAAGAATACAGCAGCCCCAAAGGGAGACTGTGAGGGACAGATAAGTCCTTTTTCCAATGCCTCCTTGAGATAGGCGCGCAGGGTGTTGTCCTTGTTTGGGGTCAGCCTGTAAATGTGAGGTGCCTTGGGTACAGTCCCCTTGAGTTGGATAGAGTGTTGGATGTGCTTCTCAGGGGGTAGCCCAGGTAACGCCTCCTTAAAGATCTCTGGGTGATGGGCCACAATGTCGCAATCTTGCGGTGTGGAGGTGTCCTGGTGGTCCTTGAAGTGTATGATTTCATACTGGTAGGAAACCCAGTCAATTGCTTTCAGGTTTCTCTTCTTGTCCAAAGTCTCTGTGATGCGTACAAAGACGTGGACTTGTAGGAGTTGGTCTACAGAGTCTGGGTAGATTTGGTGGTTGACACTTTCACGCTTGATGATCAACACTGAGGTTGCTCAGTCCATGTGGGGGCTGTTTTTCTGTAACCAGTCCAGCCCCAGTACAATGTCAAACTTAGGGAAGTCAATGACGGGACCTTGGATGGTGAAGTGGAGGTTCTCAAGCATGACAGAGAAGGGGGCAGTTTCCTTTGTCACGGCAATGTGGTGTTCATCAGCCAGGACCAAGTTTTTAATACACAAAGGATTAGTGGCCAGCTTGAATTTATCTTAAAGCTGCTGTTGACTAAAGTTCAGTCTGCGCCCAAGTCCAGGAGTGCTGAGCCTGTGTAACTGCAAAAGCAGAAAGGGTAAGACATCAATTTATTGGGATGTCTGGCAATGGTGTATAGTACCAGGTCTTCCAAGGGCACTTGGATCATTGGGCAATGGTCCACGTCCTTGGGTTGGTATTCATTGTTAGGCAAGTCAGGAGTTGCGTGGGAAGAGCTTGGCTTGCTTAGTGCTCTCCCTGGGCTTTTCCCTCATCCTGGTTGCCTTGGGTGGCAGCAACGCGGAAATGGGTACAATTTGACTGGTTGTTATTCCCATTCCCATTCAAACCTGTGGGTTTGTGGTTATTGTTGTTGCCTCCAGGGGGTGGTTGAGAGGAGCGCCTGCTTGGATGGGAGTCCTTGGGCCTTTCTTGTTTCCCAGTATGTGCCTTGTGTAGAGCGTTGGACGTTTGTTCCACTTTTCCACTTCACAGTACAGGCTTTGCAGGTTGGTAACTTGGTCCAGGTTCACATTTTTTATCACATGTGACTTGAGAGCGTTGTAGTACATGAGGTGTGTTGCTGGGGTGTCAAAGGCCATGTTGGATGGGGCACAGAGACGGAGTCCTTGTAGGCGCAGGTGAGTTCTTTAACAGTGCCTGTCTGGGTCAGGTTCTTTACTTGGCGTATGATCATGAGTGCTGTATCCTTAAGCACAAACCTCGCCAAGAAGTCCTGTTTGAAGGTGTCCCAGTTCTTGTCAGTGTGTTCTTTGTGCCACTTGTCACACCAGGTGCCAGCATCATGGGTCAGGAAAATGGAGATCTCTGCAATCCAAAATTGCTGTGAGCATTCCATCTGAGCCAGCTTGCTTTGGGCAGACTTGATCCATGCAGCAGCGTTGTGGTTGTTGTTGGCCCCTGCAAAGGGTTCCAAGGCGGCACTGCAAAGTCTTTGTGCAACATAGGCGGGCATGGTGTTTTTGTCAGCTGGTTGTGGCACCAAGGAGGGTGCCTGAAAGAACCCTTGGGCAGACAGGGTGTTGAAGGCGGGTAGTGGAATCACTGTGTTCTGGTACAGAACAAAACCATCAGGTATCTCAGTACCAGGGGTATACAGGTTCCAGTTGGGCGGGAGGCCAGACATGATTATGTTGAGGATTTGTTGGCCGCAGCGTGTGAGGGTAACAGGCAGATTTTTTCAAGATACAGTAGGATGGAGAACCTACCTGTGCTACCAATGCCGTAACTGTGCTGTTTTAGCAGAGTTACACAGGGAAAAAATATTTAGAAGATAGATAATAATCTTTATTGCAAGATAGTGAATATATAGCTATTGTGAGTCAATGGATAGTAGGAACATGATTGGTGATCACACGGCTGGATGGAAGAGGGGTTGGCTTGATCCTGATAATGAGTCAGGCGCCAAATTGAGATATCCACCGTGAAAGATCATCATCTGTTCATGTTGATAGATTTGATAATTCAAGTTGACTTCCTAGTCTGGCGTCAGGTGACTGGGTAATTAGAGTGCAGGTCACAAACCTGCTTGGTTGGAACCTTGTTGGCGGGTCAAGCCTGCAGTTTTGACACCTTTATTTAGTTATCTTTGCATTTAATGGTTTTTCTGCCTTAAAACCCATTAAAATGCTTTGTAACTTGAACCAGGCACCACCACAGCGTTTTTAACCCAAAATTTGGGGGTTTTCTTATGATTAACCTTAACCAAGCCTCTTTACTCAGTCAAGCCCATTAACTACTATAATTAAATCCTCATTAATTATATTACCAAATATTTATTAATTAATCTTCCCAATTAATCAAATTGTTTTTGAGACACTCAGTCTCCAAGATTGACTCGGCCAATCTTGTCCTCTGTTCTTTTACTAACATAGATATCCAGTTTTCAGGAATCTCTACGTTAAGACTTCCAAAAACCTATCTATATGCAATAAACAGCAAAAACAGAAACAACTTTATACTTTGGAGCATTTATCCAGCTAAATCCTTGACAGTGACTGTAGTAGATCACAGGACTTTTCATGAATAACATAAACTACAACATTGTAGCAGGCATGGACTGGTTCACCCAAGTGAATCCCAGTTTATGTTGGAAAACAAAAACCATGACCATAAAATTCAATGGAGTCAATTTCAACATTCTCAAAGAACCTAACAATCTCATCCTAAGAGACACAATATTTATCCAAGTCATAAATCAAGATGACTCAGAACATCTAACCAAAGACAGTGCCCTCCACATAATGAGGTACTCTGAATTTAATAATATACAAACACATAAGATCCAATGCCCAGAACTTGCAGAACTTCTAAATGAATACACCCACATATTAAAGGAAGAACTCACAAAGTTACCCCCCAAGTGGGAGGTCAAGCATGGCATTGACCTATGTAAAGCCATGCCTAAACCAGCACTCCTCTACAGACTCTCCCCCATGGAGACCCAAACACTCAAGACTCATATTGAGGACAATCTAGCCAAAGGATTTATTTGCCCATCTGAATCCCTGTGGGGGCAGCGGTTTTCTTTGTAAAGAACAAGGAAGGATCTCTTTGCCTAGTTACCAACTACAGAGCACTAAACGCAAGTACAGTAAAAAATACCACCTTCCACTCATAGAAGACCTATTTTCAAGACTCTCCAGAGCAAAAATTTTCTCAAAGATTGACCTCACATCTGGGTATAACCAAGTTGAATTTAAAGAGAAAGACATACCAAAGACTGTGTTCCACAAGCAATTTGTGTCATTTGAATGAAAAGTAATGAATTTTGGGATGACAAACGCCCCCACAACATTCATCACCATGATGAACCAGGCGCTAAACAGACTCTCAAACACATTATTCTACCTTGACAACATCATTTTATTTTCAAAAACAAAAGAGGAACACCTCATGCATGTCCGCAAGACACTTGATTGACTCGCAAAGCACAAACTGTACGCAAAGCCAAGTAAGTGCCAATTTATGGAAAAAAACTCTTGTTCTTGGGCCACATTGTCCCTGACAGTGGCATCAAAGCAGACCCAGATAATAAAAGCCATAAATAACATGCAACACTCCACCTCTGTGAAACAAGTAAGGTGCTTTCTCAGAATGGTAGCTTACCTATGGAAATATATCAAAGACTGCAGAAAGCTCATCACACCAATCAATGACCTAACCAAAGGTAATGCCAAAAAAGAAATTCATCTGGACTCTAGAATGCAACAAGAATTTACAACTATTGAAACAAGCTTTGATTGAAGCACCAATCTTGCAATACCCTAATAACAACGGATGCTACAAGCTTAGTAGGACGCTTGTGACACCGCCATTGGTGCAGTCCTGCGCATCTGCCAGCCAGGGCAGCAAGACTTCCTGTCAGTATGTTACAAAAGCAGAAAACTAACAAACACTGAGAAAAGGTACCCAATACATGGTAAAGAATTGCTAGCAATATATCACACATGCAAGAAATGGAGATGTTATCTGGAAGGACATTTAAACGTCCAAGTACTAACTGATCATAAATCCTTAATCTATTTCAAAACTCAGAACACACTTGCACAGCGCCAAGCCAAATGGATGTCCCTGCTTGAGCAGCTTAACCTGGGCATCCAATACAAAAAGGGGGCAGAGCTGATCACGGCCAATGCTCTCTCTAGGCTATGCCAGCCAAGAGAGGATCACCCTAACCACCTGGACCCTGACTGGCCCAATCTATACAACACTGAGTACAAGACAAAAGGAAAGGACCCCTACACACATCAACTAACCCATGATACACTAGTAAGGAATGAAAAACATTTCCACATATCAAATGGCACAGTATACTGAATCATCAAGGATAAACACTTTTCATACATCCCACTCGCACAAAGAGTTGATACTATACTAAGACACCATTGTCTGCTAGGACACACAAAGGCTAACAACCTATATCTCATATTAAAAGAGATAGTATGGTGGCCCAACCTGAAGCAAGACATAATTGATGTTCTAAAAAAGTGCACAGTATGTGAAAAATATGCCAGCACCAAGGCGCCACAGCCAACAGTTAACCCAGTACCTGACCCCAAACCTTAAATGGTTTGGGGACTGGACGTAGTGGGACCCTTCCCAGAAACCAAAACAAATCAATGTTTCCTAATTGTAGCCATCAACTTTCCCACATGTTGGCCCATCTGCTGGGCAACAAAAGATCACAAGGCAGAAACAATAAATCAATTCTTCAATAAAGCAATCATAGCGGACTACAGCACTCCAGACTACATCATAACAGATGGAGCAAAAGAGCTAACAGGCCACGTAGTAAACAACAACCTAAAAACAAAGAACATCAAACATTCTACAACCTCGTCCTAAGAGCCATAGGCCATTGGCAGAGTTGACCGCCTGAACTGCAGCCTTATCAGAACTCTCAAGAAAATAATGAATACAAAGCCAAAGACACATGGCCACTCTACGTGAAACATGCATTAAGGGTATCCCAGGTTTGTACCAATCAAGGGATAGGCTACTCATTGTTTGAACTAACATACAGGTACAAACCAGAAATAATCACCCGCAATAATCAACCACATGTATAGATCCCCCTGGGGAAACCTCCCACAGTAGAACAAACACCAGCTCTTTCACACATACACATCAAAGCCAAACTGGTAGAAACAAAGAGGCTCAAAACACAAAAGGTAACCTCAACAGAGGACCCAATCCCCATCAGCTCCCCCGTCTGGGTCCTAGCTGGAAACAGGAAGAAGCTAGACTCAGTACACAGAGGACCAGGAAGAATCATCAAATACCAACCAGACAGGAACACCTACATTGTTAAGTTCCAGGGCGCCAAAGAGCCCATCACCAAGAAGTACCACATATCTCGCCTCCACCCTAGCAAAGGAGAACACTTGACCCAGTTGGTGCCCACTAGAAAACAACTCCAGGAACATCAGGCGGCAGCTGTCAAAACAAAAACCCCTCCTGATGTACCCAAGTAACCCCTTAAGGGAGGGGTGTGTTGAGGGTCTGGATGTACAAGTATTTTGGCTACCGCCATCACACTTAACATCCAGTCATTGCCTGATTTGGTGCCTTTTTAATATACCATTTTAAATACCAGAAATGGCAGCAAACCAATATCACATGACTGTCTAGGTATCCAGCAACTTGAACCCATCCGGCACATGACCAGCCCCTGGGTTTGATCTAACTAGAATACCTGCCACAGCTAAAGCTATATAAGTCTAAAATATTATCCAATAAATTACACTTCTCTCCCTCTTAATTTCATATTCAAAGCTTTCCCAAAGACACTCTTTATCAGTAGTCATGAGGCTTATCTGAGTAATGTTCTGCTTAAATCACGGGGTCTATCCAAGTAGTGTTCCAATTTAGGATTTGTATGTGTGATCCCCATAATAGATGGTTAAATGATAAGATTGCCATCAAATTAATGGTTAGTCAGGGAATCATTCAGCAAGTCACTTGGAGAATTAGTTTCCTGAGAGGAATTAATTGTAGATATTGCAACACTAGTCACCCTGATAAGGTGTCAATTTGATGGGTGTCAACCAGCACCTATAGTGAAACACTATTTGATTTAAGCTTAAATCTGAGCATTTTATTTTTTAAATTTCAAATCACAGATGCAAATAGTGTCAAATAGGGGGAATCAACTTTCTGTTTTCAATAAATTACATATGAAAGTCATTAATAAATCAGGCTTAAAATATATGTGGCACCAATTGATCTAGCAATCTGTAATAGACATATTGTAAAACAAGGGGGCAATTAATTAATGTATATAAAACTAAATACTGTATAGTGATGCTTGGGAGCTGTCAAGATTTTGTGTTCTTGAAGAAGAGAGGTCATTTTTATTAGGTGAGTTAAGCATGTTGGGATTGGGATATCTGTATGAGGACAGATGTGTTTCTAATTGGTGTGTGTTTGCAGTAACTGGTGGCGTTTTGTTGCTGCTCAAGCCAAGTGATGGGAGAGCCCTGTGGTCTTTTGGGGACGCAACACTGTCTATGGTGGTTTGGCAGGATTATGAAAGTATCAATTGTTTGCTCTTATTGTACTTGACACTACTACTATTTGGACTAGTATTAATGTTGATGGGTATTAATTGTCTGCCTCCCAAGTGATCTTGGAAGGACTTTTTATAGTGTAAAAGCTAGCAATCATACTGGCGTCTAGCTGCGGACAACTCTTAATAGCTAGCCTATCATCCCCAAGCTACTAGTTTCACCCCCAAAGTTGGATCCCAAAACCTGAATAGGTATTGGAATGAGGTAATATTATAGGCTGCTAATTTCTCCTCTTCAGCCTAGATATCCCTTGCTTAGTTGAGGCCAACTAAGTTGACATCCATTTTGGCTGACCCCGCCTTGCGCTTGGTATAATGCACAAAATGTGCACAGGCGGTCTTCTGTCTCACTTCTTGGTGAAACAGGATGTTGCAATTCCCTGCTTTATTCTCTAGGTTGGGTCTACGTCTAATTTAGGATCTGCAATGCCTAACATCTAATTATAGAAACTTCTGGATTGTCCCGTGACCTGAGACCCAGAATGTCTCAGGTGTCTTCTGGATTGTAAACTATATCAGTCTTGTTATAGTTTCTCTGTATTCTGGAATAGCTGTTTCAGTTTGGCTGTGTCCCATCTAGTGTCAACCCACAGCTTCAGTGATAAGGATATGGATCAGTCAACCCTAGTAGATCAAATTTCCTGAAAGGAGCTTGCTTTACAACTGTGGATACTAATAATAAATATATAATATTAAATAATAAAATTTTATAAGACAGATTTTTATTAATAAAATTGGTTTTTGGCTTAAAAAGTGTCAACTTGGCCACTTTTACTTTTAGAGAGTAGATCACTGGTGGTTTTGAATTTCAATAGTAAATTTACATATAAAAATATCTCTTAAATTGGTCTTTGACTAACAGATTTATTAAACAGAGGTGACTTTCAGTGTTTTTAATTTCAATTTTGGGGGTTGCACCTTAGAATTAATAGTAAAATTAGCTTAAATCTTTTAGCAAAAAATACTATTGGATTTAGATATCTGGTAGTTGACTACCAGGGAGTTGATTTCACCACAGTTGCTAGGCAAACAAGTCAGCCACCAGATGCCGGCCAAAGAGAGAAGCATGGTCTTGGGCACCAAGACAGATCATTAAAGGACTGTGGGTGCTGCTGCTGGGCAATGTCATTAATATTTTAGAAAATGACACCACCTAGATGAATATCTGCGTGACCAGCTGGTTTATTTATGTCCTGGTGCCTTCTTTCTTCAATTATCTTGATGGGCTTAGAATTTTATCATCTGAAGACTTAAGAAACTCCATTAGGATAAATTTAAGCTGCCTCAAGCTTCAATTAATCTGCCTAGGATCTGGCTATACTCATAGTCATTGGTGTAATCAGAGTTTTTCCAATAATAGACAAAACCTTATGCTATAACAGCCAGAAACACACCAATAAACTCCCCCTTCTTGACCTTCTTCCTTCCATTGTTATTAGTGGCTTTTCTTTGCTCCCCAAAATTTCAAAGAAATTGATATATTGTAGTACAAGACAAACATGAGATCATCTGACAAACTTGTCAAGCACCTGGTGAGAGTGGATTTGATCTCAGGCTCATATGAGGAATCCTTGCTGCCATCCCATTGATTGCCGCCAAAATTAGTCAAGATCAAGATCAAGGCCACTTTGCTATACATCCAGAGCCGCACCATACCCTCAGAAACTCAAATGCAATGGTATAAAAGCTGGTTCTGGAATTGAGTCAGGGGAAGCTTAGGGTCCTGCTGCAGGAGATCAAGCATAATTGGATATGCTTTGTTGATCAGGGACTTTGGTGCCTTATTCTGCTTTTTGGCCATCTCAATTAAGTTTTCTTTGTTCATAAAGTTGTTGAATTGTTGAATTAAAGTGTCTCAGGCAAATTTTAATTGGTTAACAATTTGGTCCCAGGTTAGGCCACACTGGTTGAGTTCCACTTTTCCTGGATAATTTGTGATAATAATTTGATGCTTAGGGCTCTGGGCCACAGGTACCAAATCCTGATTGACTAGAGTGGGAGCCAGTTGGCTAAGAAAAAGTCAGTTTTTCTAAACCAGATCCACTAATATGTCTGGTTTTTTGGCTGGTGCCATGTGCAGGGTCAGGAAAGGGGGTCTAGCAGATCTAGACTCTTGGTGATTATTGACCAAGTCAAACCTATATGGACCAAGAGTCATATATAGGCCGGCTTCCTCATTACACACATCAAAGATCTGGGTGTAAACAGGGGCCTACTCATACTGGGCCACCTGTCTGCTGACAATTTCTTGGCTGCTGTCTTATGTGCTGAGGCTGATAAAAAGGTTGTTGTTAGAAAAACCATTGTAAAATAAACCAAGAAAAAAATTGCTAAAAAAAGAAGTTGAAAACTTATGTTATGAGTCTTACTGTAATCACAAGTCCATATTTAAATAATTCTTGAAACCTTTACACACAAATAAAGTGCCATGAAAATCAATAAAATGCCTCTATTTATAAATTTGATGGCTTTTGATTGGCTTCTAAATTTGTTCTCTTTCTATTTTAGGATAAAAATACTACACATCTTGTGTAATTTATGTTGTTTTGTGTTTGTAAAAAATTCTTCTGGGTTACTTGCTTTTTGTTTCATCTTAGCCCTTCTGTTGATACCTTATCTGAATCCTGATATGATTTAACATATTCCAGAACAACCCTAATCTATTTCACTTGTTTTATAAGTCATTTTTTATATTTTGGACTACATTGTTTGATGTCTGATATGGTTTTGTATTTTGTGTTAGTGATATTATGTTTCTTTTTTGTAATTTACCAGTTCACTAAAAACATCTAAATTATTTGCTATATGAAACTTGCATGGCTTGGAGTTTGCTTAAATCTGAGTCCATTTCATTTAAATCTAAATTATTTTTGCTTAGTGCCATAGCTTTGAAAACTTCTGTATGCATCCAAAAAGTTTGTGTTATAGATCTGTATTATGGTAGGCACAGAGGTAATGTTGCCAAATTAGATGGTCCAGTGGGAAGTTAGCTTCTGCCTAGAATGCTTCATTAAATAGCTTCTAGGTTAGTGTCTGAGCATCTGTGATCATCATTGGAGTGCAAGTAATATTTTTTATCTGTTTGGGGATAATTTTCACCAGACTGCTCACCTCTTTTTATTTCCTAATCATCTTGAGAAGTTCAGGTTTAGGCTTGGGATCTTTGACCACCTTCTTCCCACATCTTGACACCTTCTCATTTCTTCTAGTAGCAAGCACTTGGACAGTTCAAGTTGTTTTTGATCTATGTGTTTTGGTCTCTTGGATTAAAACACTTGCGCTCCCAATCAGGAGGTCTATGAGAGAATAGATTCTTATTTACATTACACTTATTGACTATCATTATACAAGGCATCATTTTCAGTATTTTGGTATATCCTTAGTTACTGTATTTAATAATGAGTAAGAAGCCACTTCCTTAATTTGAAAATGGATTTTTTTAGGAACCTTAAAAGCTCTAGCCTAGTTAAATGCCCTCCCAGGCGCTGGGAATTACACACGTGATACAAAAAGCTCTAGGAGACTCTTCACTCACATGTGTCTGAAGTGTTAAAAAATTGCTAATCAGGCTCTTATTGATAAGCCAGAACTGGCTATTGTTTTTTGAAACTAAACAAAAAGTGCTACTAAGCCACTTTTTTAAAACCAAATATTTTTTAGAGCTAAGAAAACAGTGCTGCCAAGCTACATAGCTATGTTTAAAAAACTACTTTGCTACTGTAGATTCAGAACCTGAAGAAAAAAATACAAGATTGTCAAATCTTAAATCCAAATTTCAAATCACAATTGCAAGATAGTTTGAGATCAATTTAATTTAAAAATTGTTCAAAATTGAAGCCAAAGAATCTAGTGTAAATTTTGGCAAGTCTTTTAGGGATAGTCAACACCCTTTTAAAATCACCCAATGTTACAAATGAGTTTGAAAGCTTTTCTGATAGCATATCTCATGATACGCAGGGGTGCTCATAGTGTCACCTTGTGACATATCTAGCAACATGGCTTCTAGTACCTCAAATGTCAAGATACATGCAATATCCTCAAATTAGGAGCACAGCCAATTGCAGACGTCAATCCCTTGATAAATCATTCAAACCCAAAACTATACCTGGATCACATCACCATGTCATCCTTTTTGTGATTCTGTGGCTACTTATCACACTATAGTAGTATTGATTTCTAAATAAAACAATAATCTTATCATTATTATTGGTCAATTTTTTTGGACTGTTGTCTGTTTCATCCAAATACTAACTATAATTAGTTTAATTTGTTGCAACTGAACTAATTAGAGCTCAGTATTTGATTAGGGAAGACAAAAGTCCAATAGAAAGGACAAGAATGAATAGAATAAGGTATTGTTTATTGTTGAAATTTTGGTTAATATACTATATGGGGAAAGTCACAAGGCCACATGGGGTGGTAGAGTGCATGTTCCATGTAAGGTTTGAAGCTGAGGAATAACTTGTGTGGGGATCAGCAGGTTGAACTGTCAGCGCTCCTAATTAGGATGAAGTGCCCGCAATTTGATATTGCCATCAGATTGGTTCATGTTATTAGATACATCAAGGGGTGACTCATTGAGCGCCCCCTGTGTATTGTAAGATACATTAGCAGACAAGGATTGAAACTCAAAAGCAACAACCCCCTTGCCCCTTGCTTTTTGTCAGACACCAGGATTGGAGTTTGCGGGAGATCTGGGAAGGTCCACACAAACAACTTTTGGGTGGGAATGGCACAACAGGGGCACAAGCAATATGTGGTGAACCATCTTGGTGTTTCCTTGGGCATCTTCAAGTTGGTAGGTGTGGTTGTCATAGAACACAGCTATCTTGAAGGGCCCCAGGTGGTTGGGTTCTAATTTGGCTGAATTTTGGTTGAGGGCATAGACAGGATCACCTACAGCGTATCTGGCCTCAAGGTGTTTAGTCCTCCCCTCAATTGCTTGTGCTCAATGTCTTGGGCTTTGGCACGCCACTGGCTCAGGGAGGGAGTAGTCATCAAGGGGGTTTCCCAGGAGCTATGGATTGTAATTTCCCTTGTTTTTCCCCTATCAAGCTGTCAGGTATTTCAAAGATCAAGGCACTGGGACTGAACCTGGTGCCCCTGTTGATTCTTGTTTGTAAGATAAGTAGGGTGGTGAGAAGATTTTCAGTCCATGCGGTATTGAGGTGCTCCTGTGAGAGCTTGGCAATCAGTTGGACCAGTGAACTATTTAGATGCTCCCCGTGTCCATTGGCTTGAGGATAGTAGGGAGTTGTGACTACTCTTTGTAGGGAATTCTTGGTGCAGTATGCCTTTATGAAATGCCCTACAAGCTCAGGTCCACCATGTGTGATAAGGCGTTTGGTTTTCCCAAAGTGGGCCACAATTTCCTTGCCAATGAAGCAGGTGGTGGCGGTATGGTTAGTGGCTGCCCACGCTACTGGCCAACAGGTGAAGTAGTTGATGGCAGTGATGATATACTTCTTGCTTAGTCTGTCTTTGGGGAGAGGCCCCACAATGTTTAGGGACCACTGCTTGAAGGGTTCCATAGCTTTGATGGGAAGGACAGACTTTTGGGATGCAGGTTTAGACATGTTTTTTTGCACGACACACATGTTTTGAGGAGATCCAAGATGACTTGGCGCATACAAGGCCACCAACCCTTATGCTTCATGATTTTGAAGACATTAAGTCCTCTGATGTGACCCAAGGTGCAGTAATAGTGTAGTATGGTATCCCCTTTCTGTGTGGTGGGAATATAAGGCATCTTCTCACCTGTCTCTGCCCAGCGGCAGACGTTAGCAGAATCAGTGGTGAGATGGTGTTTGTTGTCCTTCAGCTTGGAGATAGCACAGAATTAAGAAATTTGTAACAGGTTGCTTCAGGGCTTAGGTAAAGCATTGGTTAGTCTGGATCTAAGCTGCCGTCTCCTGTGATGGACGCTACATAGAGTTTGGAGAGGGCGTCAGCTGTGACAAGTTGCTTTCCAGGCTTGTACTTGATGCACAACTGATAGGGAGACAGGAGTTTGACCCAGCCTTCCTGGCGTTGTGTCAAGTAGGACTGTGTATTGAAGTACTGGTGCAACTTGTGATCTTTCAGAATGGGGGGTGGAAAAGTGGCCCCTTCCAGGTAACAGCGCCACTTCTCAACATAGTGCACAATGGCTTCTAACTATTTATCATTTATGGGGTAACATTGTTCTGAGTTGGTGAGCTTCCTAGATTTTTATACCATGGGGAGGAAGACACCTTTGTCAGTTTCCACTTGTAACACACCCCCTATGGCTCTGTCAGAGGCATCAGTATTGAGTTTGTACTGGTGATTCCAATCAGAGAATTACAATACAGGCACAGTTGTAAGTCTTTAATTCAATGTATTGAAGGCTTGATCTCTGTCAGGGGTTCAATAGAGGCACTGTTTAGTGTTTAGGAGCTCAGTGAAGAGTGCAATTAGTTCTCCACAATTGGGAATAAACTTGCGCACATAGGCAACCATGCCTAAGAATGTTTGCACTTGGCCCACATCAGTGGGGGGCGGCATGCTAGTGATTGCCTTGATTTTAGCAGGGTTGGGCCTTATCCCTTGGGCAGAGATGGTGTGCCCAAGGAATAGTAACTCTGACTTGAGGAACTCACATTTGGAGGTTTTAGCTTTCAGCTGATTTTTCCAAAGGGGGTCAAGGACAGCACAGATGTGTTGGAGATGCATGGAATGATCTTGACTGAAGACAAAGATGTTTTCAAGGTACACAACAACTCATTTCCTAATCAATTCCTCATATGTCTTGTTTGTAACATGGTAAAGATGGAAGGAGCGTTGGTTATTCCAAAGTTCATGACCCAGCACTCAAACAACCTGTAGTGTGTGCAGAAGGCAGTTTTTGCCTCATCCCCTGGTGCAATGCAGACCTGGTTGTACCCTGCATTGAGATTGATCTTACTAAAGAGCTTTGCACCCACAAGTGTATCAAAAAGGTTGTCAATCAACAACAGGGGGTATTTATTTTTAACAGTCACCTTGTTTAGGGCGCGGTAGTCTGTGACCAATCAAAGGGACCTGTCCTTCTTGGCTACAAAGAACACAGAATCTCCATATGAAAAGAGAGTGGGGTGGATAAAGCACTTATCAAGTGTGTCCACAAGGTGCTGGTGGAGGGTCTTATTTTCCTTTGGCGTCAGGCAATAAAAAGGACATGCTTTGGGCAGCAACCCTTGCAGTTTTACTCATGCTGGATCTCTTGGGGAGGGGGTAGAGGGTCCAGGTTTTTACTGAAAACGTCCTTATATTCCTTGAGGAGTGTTTCAAGTGCTGGTAGAGGTGAGGTGGTCAAGGGAGGGGCCGCAGGTGATTCAGCACAGATAACTTTGACTGAGCATTGATTAAAGTCTAGTTTAACCCCCCTTGAAATTGTACAAACCTGTTTCTGTTATTCTGAAAAATATAATATCATGGAGTAGCTTGCTCATTTTGATAGGATATATCTGAAAACCTACCCCATTTCTGTTGAGGGTGATTACAGACATATCCCAGTCAATGTAGGGACAGTTGTGCCAAAACCAGTCAAGACCAGCAATGACATTATGGCTGAGCCCTGCCATTATTGGCCCACAGAGCTTAATCTGGATGTTCCCCATTCTCACAGAGAAGGGTACTGTCTCATGGGTAATTGCCACTCTACAGGAATCAGCTACTTGTACTGCCTTGAATCTGCTGGGCACCCAGTCTAGTTATTAAGATTCAGCAAACGTCTGGTCAACCATGATGTGATTGGCCCCAGTGTCCACCAAAAGTTTGTGGGTGTTTCCACAAAAATGGAAGGGGTAGGCCAAACAGGTTACTTTATTTGAAGAATGGCTTGCTTGGAGAACAGGGTTGTCACTTGGACCTGGAATACATTGAGAGTTTCAACATCATGCACATTGTAATCACAGGGGTTCTTTCACGGCCCATAGCAGAGTCCAGCTGGACTCCTGAAGAAGAGGCAGGCCAAGCCTGGAAGGCCATGTACACAATAGGCGTTATTCTGATCAGGTAGTTGACTGCAGTAGCTAAGGGACACCAACTCCCAGTATGGGACACAACCTGGTTGGCAAGCCCCAATACTGTGATGTAGACAACCCCTAACTTACTGAAGTCCTGAGCAGGAGGCGTGTTGGGCAGGGGGGGAGCAGTAGGAATCTCCTTCATAGTAGACAGGATGGTCTTTTTAGCACAACCAGGAGGGAGATCCAGATGATGAGGATAGAAAAACTCCAAGTCAAGAGTGCAGGGTGGATTGACTGAGGTAGCAGGAGTATAGTCAGGAGGGTACAGATAGGCAAGTTTATATTGAGTTGTGGATTCCTGAATAGATGTAAAGAGAATAATTAAATTTGAGCAAAAATATATAATTCCTGCAAGAAGATCATGATTTCTGGGCATAAACTCGTTTTATTTACAATGTCAACAGTGAGAAGGGCTTCTCCTCCTCACTACTTACAAATTATGGTAACTTTGTGGCCTTTTGTGCCACCAGAGAACTGATGGCATCAATTTCATTTAAACTTACAATTTTGGTTGGAATTCACGTACTTGGACCTGGAGGTGGATGCTCATTGGTTGGTATAATAGGAGCCTTGCTTGGGCTGCAGCAAGCTGGGGTGCCACTGCTATTTATAGTTCCTGCAAGCAATTGAGCGCCTGATCATGCAATCAATCAATTGCGCTCCCAATGTCTTGTTCCCAATAGTTAAGATGGCCGAAATTGTTACTGGAATGGAAGCCAGAGATTTGAGGCTTGTGTGCCTCTCAAATCCCAGGCCAATTGTTAATTGAAAGAGGGGGTCTCTTGCTCTTAGAGAAATTTTTTGAGGGTTTCCAGGCTGTGGGTAGTTTGGCCTCTAAGAAAGCCAGCTGGTTGTCCAGGGCTTTCTGGACCATGACAGGCTCTTTGCAAAGAGGGATTGAGATTGAGGGTCAAGTGGGGTTGTAGAAAATTTTGTATCTACAACCCCCAGGCTGCTAACTGGTCCTTAATTTGCTCTATTTAAAGTTCCCCCTCACAGGGGCGCTTAACCACATTTTCTTGTTAGTGGGACTGGTAGCAGCCCACCTGATTGTGGGCACTGCCAGGTGCAGGACAAGACTGGGGTGGCACATCATTGGATCTGCGGAAGCCTAATGAAGCCTGGTTATTGGCCTCCACAATGGCCTTGTAGAAGTTGTCAATCGAGGTACAGTAACCCACAAGAACCAATTTGCAGATATGGGGTTTGAGCTCATTGACTATCAAGGTAAGGAGCATGGCATTCCCATTGGTAACAGCTTATGGGGCGGCAGCAAGGTATTCAGGGACAGACCCGGTCTGCTTAATGGTCATAAGGGGAGTTCCCACCACAATGGACAAAAAGGTTTCACTGTAGCGGGACTTTGCAGCATCCCTGAACAACGCCCAAGTGACATCTATCTCTTGGCTGGCCCAGTTGGTGAACCACACTGCAGCAGGCCCCATGAAGCGCCCAGAAGCGGTAGCAACCCACATGGGCTCAGGCACTTGACAGATACAAAGGCGGGCTTTGGTAGAATGGAGCCAACTGACAATGTCAGCCCCTTTGGTAACTGTGGTAAGTTTGACTCCCTGGTGATCAACTTCCTGGTGCTCAACACTATAATAAAGTGAGAATTCAGCTTTTTCCCTGATTGTTAACTAGAAATTGACACTTTTTTAATTAACAGATCTTGATGTACTGAAAACTTTTAATATAAAAAATAAGTCTTACAGCTATGGTATACTAAAGTGACCCCTGAGAGCAAAAAAATGCAATAAAAACAGTATTCTAAGTAATAAAATAAGGAGAAATAAGCAATTATTTCTCTATTTACTATGTAATTTACTTTCTTCATTATATAAATATTTTTTATTACCATAAAAATTAAAATTCCAATGAACCAAAATAAACAAAAACACAATAATATACTTTATGCAAAATATAAAGAAATTTAAATCTTTATTTGATATAGTTCATATAAGCACAACTGTGAATATCTTATGTTTTATTAGGAAATTAACAAAAGTTAAGATATTTCACTTACTTTCAACTATAACTATTTATCTCAAACTTACCATGTATACATAAAATAATCATTACTTTCTAATTAAATCAAAAAAAAGAAAACTTAAAACTAAAACTGAATGACCAAAACTAAAAAGTAAAAATTAAAGCTAAAAAGTTAAAAGTTAAAAGTAAAAATCATATAACTGAGCAAACAAGTTTACTCCTCATACTTCTTTCCCCTTTTCATTTTTGCCCCTTCCAGGAGGGCAGTGGCAATAAGATCAAGCTGCTGCTTAAGCTCAGAGGCCTTATACTTGTGCTTGGCCGCACCCTGGATGGCCTTGGTGAAGAGGGTACAGCGGGCAGTAGGCTTGGTGGGGGGACGTGGTTGGCAAGATCTCGGAGCTTGGAGATTGTTTTCTCTTGCTCATGCTGCAGGAGGGAGAAGAACTTATTGAACTATGGATGAAGCCCAAAGCTGGCTTTAAGATGCTTTTGATAAGCCTCTAATGCCAAAGTGGTCTTCAGCTCACCATTTACGCAGCCTGGTACACGTTCCAGCTGGCCTTGGCGTGGGCCTTACCTAGCCTCTGTGTGACAACTTTCCTGATCCACTGGGGCTCAAAGTACTTATGGAAAGGCTTGAGCTCAGGGTGCTTTGCTATATAAGGATCTTTTGAGAGCATCTCAAACCCCTGCGCAGTGTGCTCAGGCTTTAAGAAAGCCAAGGCACTGAATTATGCCAGCACAAATCTGCAGGTGTCCAAAGTGTCCCTCTGGCTCAACCTACTAAGCTTGGCGTGGGCCTTCACGTTACAAGCAAATGCTTGGCGGAAGTAGAAGTGGCACCCATGCACCTCCCTGCTAAACAGCTGCTTGAATGCATTAAACTGAGCATGCTCAAAGCCCATGATGCACACATGATGCACACATGAGGCCCAAGAGCTCTTAGCCTCACCCTTTCCTCCAAGTCCAAGGTGGCCTGGTCCTTGTCAGAGGCAGGTGGGTTGGCGCAGGTGTGGGGGGGGTCTTCTTGGATTCATCATTGTTGGAAGGAGGAAGGAGGGTAATTTCTTGGCAAAGGATCAAGAACACATGGGTATAGATGGCCTTGGTGGCCCCAGGAAGAAGAAAGAACACAAGTGGAATCACCCAGATGTCAATCTGGGCATGGATCATCCAGAGCTTCTTGAACATCTGGGGGCAAGAAGCAAAGGTACCATCAACTAGCCAGGTTGAAGCCCTTTTTAATTCCAGCAGGTTTTGCTGAGTGGCATAGCAAATTACAGTCTTTGCTGCCAGGTCCGTCATCATTGAGGATGAAGCACTCCCCACTTGGAAGCTGCTTGAGCTTGTGAGTGAGCGTAAGCTCAGAAAGGACGTCAAAAGCCTTAGGGGGAGGGGATTGGCAGCAATATGCTTATCACTGATAAATTTAAACAACTGCTCCTGAGTTGGCACCAACTTGAGACTGTTGGGCTTTAGGTGCTTCAAGGCCTTGATAGCCAGATCGGAAGCGCGGAGGTTGGTGGAGGTGGGAATGACCCAAACAAGGTACCATTTAAGCATCCTTGTGATCAGGTGGTTGGGGGGGGGCTCACAGGTGTGCTCCTCCTTTTCAGAAGTAACCTGCTCCCAATCCTCAGTGTTTAGCCAGGCCCTGCAAGTCTTATCCTCACATACAAAGTTATTGCTCTTAGTTTGGAATTTTTAGTTATTACAGTTAAAGATGTAATTGTTGGCAAAGTACCCAGAACTGCCCTTTACAGACATGATTGGGAAGTAACGGGGGAAGTGCTTAGAAACTTTAAGCTCTACGTCCACATTGCAAATGTTGTGGATAGCCAGTGGATCCCAAGCCACATGATCAGAAGCTTTAAACTTCTTGGAGTACTCCTCTGGCTCATCTTGGGGGTCAGATGAGGGAGGAGGGGAAGAGCCATTAGAAGGGAGAGGGAAAGGATTCTTTGAGTCCTTCTTGAATGCCTCCTTTTTCTTACCAGAAGAAGATGTGGGCTCATTGGCAGCCTTTGACTTCTTGGTGTGTCACTCCTTGGTGGGCTTTAAGTTGGCCTCTGAGTGATAAAAAGAGTGATTGGTAAGATCACCATCAGATTTATTAGGGGAGGAATTTTTGGGGGAAGGTGAAGGGGATGTGGAAGATGAGGGTGGAGAAGGGGAGGAGTAGTAGAAGATAGAGTGGGAGGAGATGGGATGGGGGAGATGGGGTTGGAGACTTTGCCTTTGCAGGCTTCTTGGCACGCTTGGGAGTGGAGACAGTTTCTTTGGAGCCCTTGGAGGCTTGGCGCTTGGGCTGTTGGATGTTCTTGTTTGATATTGTCTAAAGAAAAGTTTAGTTTTGTAAATAAAATGATTGAGAAGATATCTGTTGAGATTATACTTATGGGAAGTATAATGAACAAAATAAAGGGGAAGATTTAAGAGAAGTATGATACTTTATTTGATATGAATATGGAATATTATATAGTATCATGAAGAGCCACATGGTGTCTATGTACGTCATGGGGGTCATGGGGATTATCTGAGTAATGTTCCTCTTAAGTCACAAGGCTTACTCAAGTTGTGTTCTGCTTAGGAGCTGGATTTTATGATCCCTGTAATAGATGGTTGACTGATAGAAGTGTCATCAACTTATTAATTAGACGGTGAGCCATTTGGTGACTCCTTTGGTGAACTACTCGGAGCATTAATTCCCCAAGAGGGAGTAATCAAAGATGTTGCAACATCTCCCCCTGGGGTACTGGAAGGCAGAGCCTTGGGAATTTTCTTCAGAGAGTTGGGGATGCATGCTTAGTATTGATCCAGTTTGGCGTTAGGGACAGGGATTCTGGAGTTTTGTTGGGCTGTTCTGGCTTTGCATAGGCAGAGTTGGTCATGATGCATACACTTTAGTTTGGTTTGCACTCTAATAATTTTGATGAGGCAGGTATTGTTGGGCTTGACTTCCATGACAATGCCTGGTACGCGCAATCCTGGATCTAACTTGTGCTGGTTGTGGTTGACAACCCAGATCTTGGCTCTGGGTTGGAATCTTTCCTGTTGTAGCGGGATTGCTTCTCATTCAACTCTTTTGTGTTCCATTTCCTCCTGGTCCTTTCTGGCTTGCTGTATGTTTGGGTTGTTGGCCTCTGGTATTTTCTTAGGTAGATGTAACTGGGGTCCTGCATCTGTATTAACAAGAGCAGGCTTTTGGCCATAGACTAGTTTGTATGGGCTTTTGCCAGTATTACAGTTAACTTGTGTTTGACAGACTATGAGTGCTGTTGGAAGCATGTTGACCCAAGCCTTTGAATTGTTAGCAGATAACTTACTGAGGGCTTCTACAAGGGAGCCATTTAGTTGTTCCACTTGTCCATTTGCTTGGTGATGATATGGGCTGGCTGTGATGTGTCTTATTCCGTTCTTGGCAAGGTAGATATTAGTGTTGATGGCTTTGAGTTTGGTACCGCCATCTGTAATTAGGAGGTCAGGAAAACTGAACTTGCCTATGATTTCTTTTTCAATAAATTGTCTCACATCATTGCCTTTGTGCTCTTTTGTAGCTTGTGCCACAGGCCATCTGGTGGCATAATTGATAGCTGTTATGATATACTTTTTCCCTTTGTTTTCACCAAGCATTGGTCCCACAATATCCAAAGTCCATGCCTTGAAGGGTTGTGTGATGGATACAGGTACCACTGACTTGGGTGGTGCTTTGGTTTGGGTGTATTTTTCACAGACTTCACATTGTTCCAATAGCTCTTTGATGACATCTAGTATATTGGGCCACCAGTAGCGTGTTTTAAGGTGCTTGTGTAGGTTCCTGCTATGGGTGTGTCCCAAGTCTCTGTGATATCTGAGCATGGTGTCAATCTTTTGCGTTGACGGGACGTAGGGTACAGTGTCACCACTTGGAAGTATGTGGTGCAGGGTACAATATACATTTTTGAACAGATGTTTGTTCTTAAGGACTTTTTCTTGTACGTGGCAACTGCCAGAATTAACTCATTCCGCAAGTTGACTTACTATATGTCAATAATCAGAATTAAAAATACTTTAATGTTGACAGCATTAAAAAGTCAGAATTAAGTTTTGATGCATGCAGACTATAAATGTCAACACTTTTTTAATAAGCAGAAACCTGTTTCCTGAACATTTTACTTAATAAAAATTAAGCTTCAAGATACTTTTTAGGGTAATGTGATAACATAGATTTTAAAAAGTCCATAAAAAATTATACATGAATATTAAAAAAATTCATATAAATACACTTTTATTTTATTTTACTATGAAATTAGCTATCTTTACTATAATAAATTTTTCCCACTTATAAAAAACAAAAAAATCCAATATATAAAAAGGTACTACATAAAATTTCATGTATTATAGCAAAATAAAGCAATCAGAAACAATAATTTAAAGTTTTTTATATTGAAAACTACAAAAAACATATAATTTACTAGTAAAATACCAATATAGGCCATGTAAAACAGTCTAAAGCATCAAACTATCAATAAAAAACCAATGATTTTATAAAAGCAGTATCATAAAATATTAATGATTTATTTAGAATAACTATTTATTTAAAAATATTATACTTAATATATAAGAACTATATAAAAAATTAGGCAATACTCAATAAATTTAATGAAAAGCTAGACTGTGATCACCTGGTTGCCATTAAGAACTGTGGCAATCTTCTTGATGTATTCCCCAATCTCTGAAAGCTTATATTTGGCCTTGACAACGTCCTTGATCTTCTCTTGATATTGTTTCTCTTTGATGGTTCTCTTCTTCTTAGATGGGTGGTTCTCAATATCTCTGATGGATGCAGCAGTCTTCCCCTGTTGGACTTTGAGATGCTTGTAGAAGGTGTTGTATCTGTGCTTGATTCCAAAGGAGGACTTGATATGCTTATGCCAGCCCTCCAAAGATGAAGTCGTTTTCATCTCATCCTTAAGAACTGCCTGGTAGCAGTTCCAGTTGGCTTTGGCTCTGGGCTTAGTGACCTTACGTCCAATCCACTGTGGTTAATAATATTCAATGAAAGGGTAGAAGGCACCATCATGTTTCTTGGCATATGGATACTAGCATAGGAGCTCAAAGGCTTGTCCAGCATGCTCTGGATTTACAAAGGCTAGTGCTACAAACTGCTGAATTAAGAACTTGCACTTTCCTGATGTATCTAGACGGTGGAGCTTGCTGAGCTCAGGTAGACTCTTTAGTTGCCTGTTGACAGCCTGTCAATAATGGAAAAAACACCCCTGTACCTCTCCATCAAAGGTATTTACAAAAGCGTTATACTGGGCAGTTTCATAGTCCATGATTATAGTTGAGGGGCCAAGTGCTTTATCTTGAGCTTCTTTTTCTGCAGCAAGGGTGGCTTTATCCTTTTCATCATCATCTGGATTGGCTCTAGTGTTATGGCCAGGGGGACTCTTTCCATTACTGGGTAGGGCTTTGATGCCCTCCTGAAGGATTTTAAAGGCCCTTGTGTAGATCTTTTCTGTTGCCCCAGGAAGCAGAAAGTAGGCAAATGGGAGCACCTTGCCTTCAATGAGGGAATGTACAACCCATAGTTGGTAAAAAAGGCGGGGGCATACTGCAAAGGTACCATCACATAACCAGGTCTCTGAATCCCTCAACTGCTCCAGGTTCTGTTGTGTAGCATAGCATATAATTCTTGCCTTTGCTGTAGGACCATCATCATGTAAAAGGAATACCTCATCACCATTGAACATCTTTAACTCCTCTGTCAAGACTAACTCTCCTTGAACCATGGCTGATTTCTTATGGGGGACTAGGTCACGGCGTTTGTCACATATGTACTTCACTAACTGGTCGCGGTCAGGGATGAGCTTCAGGTTCTCATTACTTAGGTGTGTGGTGGCCTTAACTGCCAGATCAGAAGCCTTGACATCTTTGGAGACTGTGAACATTTGGTAGAGGTACCACTTTAGAAGCTTTTCAATAAGATTTATTGGAGCATTGCATGTGTGCTCTCCTTTTTCACTAGTGACTTTATCCCATCCTTCTGTATTAATTCTGGCAGCACAGAGTCTATCTTCACATACATAATGCTTGCTTCTTCCTTCTCTCTTCTGATTGTTGCAATTGAAACATAGCCATCACAGACTAAACTTGCACCTCCTTTGACAGACATTAGAGGGGAAACCCAAGGGAACTTCTTTGGGAGCTTAAACTCTCCTTTGACGTTACATATATTGTGAACCTTTAGGGGATCCCATGGGCCAATTGGTGCTTGATGATAGTCAGACAGGTAATCATAAGGATCTTCTTTATTGATACTTGATGATGAGGATGGAGGTGCAGATTTTTTGGGCAATGGAGGGGAATTATCTGGAGTTGGATTCTTGCGCTTTCTGGACTGGGATGAGCTTGATTCATCTGGGCTTGGCTGGGGTTCTGGACTCTTGGGTATCTTCTTTCTTCCTTGCTTGTTTAGTGGAACCTCATCTCCTTCTGATTGATACCAGCTTGGAGAAGAGGAGGGGGCAGGGGAGGGCTCTTTGCTTTCAGGTTCTGGGGTCTTCTCCTTTGTCTTCTGTTTTGTTGAGGGCTCTTTGGCTGGTTTTTTGTTGGGGTAGGGACTTTGGGCCTTTCCAGAGGCTTTGGGTACTTTCTTGGTTGACTTGGGGTTATTTTGTGGCTTCTTGGAAGATTTGTCCTACAATAATTAGAGTGGAGTTCATAAAGTAAGAATAAACAGTTGAAACATGAATAAAATTAAATAATAATCACTTGTTTTAAATTTTATTATTAAGTAAATAGTTTATAGAAGTATAGAAAGTAATTATAGAGCTGGTTTATTATTGAAGAATAGAAAAAACCCATGTTTAAATAAAAAGTTGACATTCTGGTAGTCACAGTAGTCAAAAATATTTAATTTAGTTTGTCAGCATAAAAAAATGCTTTAATTTTGATGTTGGCATACTGACAGAAAGCATTAAAGTGGAAAAACACTATGTAAATCACTTATAAAGCTTGGTTAATATTTTCTGGAGTTGGTTTTTTAAGGCCAAAATTGATTATTTTTAAATTTAAAAAAATTAAAGATTTGCATATGTAACTTATGAAAACTAAATAATAGGGATTGTAGAGGAAAGTCTAAAGTACAGCCCTGGGTACTTTGGCCTGAATTACCATACCATTGTATGTGTGCTTTTTGTTAAGCAGCAATGTTTTACTAATAAATAAGTGAAGGTGTCAACATTCAGGCAGTCAGCGTTCTTTTATAGCAACTCTCCTATTAAATCTTGCTTAAATTATGTCACTTTGTTTGCTTAGCCAAACCCCTTTGTTGCAATTTAGGTGACATGTTGATTGGACACAAATTTGGCATTATAATTACATATATAAATTCTAGTTTTAACATAAGTGTGTTGGCTTAAGTGGACTTCTGGAAATAAGCTATAGTTTATCCAGTGAGTTTAAAATAACAGTAAATATCTAAATAATACAAATAACACTCTGAAAGTTGGCTTATGTCTTTGTTCAATGTTTATCTTAATATATATTTAATAAAAACAGTAGTATAAAATATAAAAAGTAGTTATTTTTAGAATATCATGTATTTTATTAAGAAATTTATGGATTCTTATTTGGGGTTGACATCCAGATATTACTTACTGTAGTCAACCTTAATGTAAAAGTACAAAGAAACTTACATTTTCATAGTAAATTATATTGGTTTTTTGGCTTAAAATTAAGCCTTTGTTTAAATGGTGTTGACATTATGTCTGTTCCTTTTTGATTTTGCAATTCTGACTTAATAATTCACTATGAAAAATTAGCTTAGTTTTGGAAATGCCCAATTCCGGTGGATAAATACCAAAATAATGTTGACTTACTGAATGTTGACAAATTTTCAACATTCAGTAAGTCAACTTGCGGAATGAGTTAATTCTGGTGGTTGCCTTGTACGTCTATGGGAGTACCTGGTGTAAACCCTTCCTGAAGATTCCCCATGATGAGCATGGATCAGTTGTGGTTGCCATCAGTGCAGAGGGCATGCTTGCTGTACAGCTTTGATAGTGTGTCTGCGGTAAGCATTTCCTTGCCCGGTTTGTATTTGATTTGCATGGGGTATCTCTGTATGAGACTCATCCATTCAGCTTGTCTTCTTGACAGGTGTTGTTGTGTTTTGAAGAACACTAGGGATTTGTGATTGGTGAGCTCCTTGAATGTCTGAGCTCCTTCCAGATAGCAATGCCACTTTAGGAGGCAGTGTACAATGGCCACCAATTCTTTGTTGTGGATGGGGAATCTTTGTTCACCGTCAGATAATTTTCTTGAATCATACACTACAGGGAGGAATTCTTTCTATGCTGTTTGGATGCAGAGTACTCTGCCTATAGTGCAGTCAGAGGCGTTGGTTTCTGGTTTGTATATCCCTTCACAATTTGGATACTGGAGTATGGGGGCGGTAATCATTTGTTCCTTTAACTGGCAGAAATGTTGGTCTTGTAACAAAGTCCATACAAACTTGGTTGTTTTGCCTGTAATAGCTGATAGGAGGGCCATCAGAGCGTCCCAGTCAGGGATAATCTTCTGATGTAGTCTACCATGCCCAGGAAGGTTCAGAGTTCACTCTTGTTTCTGGGGGCTGGCATTTTGGTTATGGCGCGTATTTTCTCTGGATCTGGTTTGATCCCGTCCTTGCTAACAATGTGACCAAGGAAGGGGAATTCTGATGAGAAGAAGTTGCATTTTGATGGTTTGGCAATGAGTTGGTTTTCTTTGAGGGTGCAGAGAACTAGGCGGACATCTTCCCAGTGCTGTTTTAAATTTGGGCTGTAGATGCTTATGTTGTCCAGGTAGATAATTGCTTATTTCCAATGTGTTCTTTGAAAAACTCATTCATAAAAGTCACAAAGGTAATGGGGGCGTTTGTCATACCAAAGTTAAGGACAACACATTTGAAGGATCTGTATTTTGTTCTAAATGCCGTCTTTGGGATGTCTTCAGGTTTTACACAAATTTGGTGGTATCCTGCTGTCAGATTAATTTTTGTGAAGATTTGGGACCCCCCCAGGGCGTCAAAAAGGTTATCAATCAGGGGCAGGGGATACCTGCTCTTAATTGTGACCTCATTGAGCGCCTGTAGTCTGTGACCAGGCGGATTCCTCCGTCTTTCTTTGCCACAAAGAAGACAGCAGCGCCAAAGGGTGATTTTAAGGGCCTAATGAGGCCCTTGTCTAGCGCCTTGTCAAGGTAGGCTTTCAGGGCTTTGTCTTCTTGGGGTGTTAAGCGGTAGATAAGGCGTGCCTTAGGTACGCTTCCTTTGAGAGTCAATTTTGTGTTGTATGCCACAGTTGGGTGGTAACCCAGGTAATGATTCTTGGAAAACAGAGGGAAATTCCTTAATTAGCTGGTCACAGATGTAGTCATTTTCACGTCTGGCTTTGGTGTTCTTAAAATGAATGATTTTGTATCTACAGGAGTTCCAATTGATCTTGCTTGGGTCTGTTTCCTCTTCTGTTTCCATTATTTTTACAAACACGTGGTTGCACATGAGGGTGTCAAGGTGAGTTGGATAGATGTGATGGTGTACTTTGCCGCGCTGGATGATGAGGGTAGCACTATCCAAGTTGATATGAGGCTTGGTCTTCCTCATCCAGTCCAGGCCAAGTACAACATCATACTTGGGGATTGGTATGATTAGGCATAAGCGTAGTCTGCACATCTCTTATTTGGGTGCAGAAGGGTTTTGCCTTTCTGGTAACTGGTATGCTCCTGTTATTTGTCATAATAACTCTCTTGAAATTACTTTGAACTGTGGGTAGATTCATGAAGTTGGAAATTTTTTTCCAACAAGGGATTGGTCTGCCCCAGTGTCAAATAGTGCTGTGTCCTGATATCTCTGAAAACAGAAAGGATGAATGAGGAGTTTATTTCCAGTTTGGGCAGCAAACAGTATAGGATTTCAGGAGGGTACTTGGATTATGGTAACTGAGTCCACATCTTGGTCCCTGTACAAGTCTTGTGAGTTGGGGAAGGGTGGCTCGCCTAAGCACTCCCCTGAGCTTTTCCCTCCTTGTTGGTATCTTTGGTTCTTGTCTGGTTGGCTTGGGCCGTGCAATTTTCATTTTGAGGGTGAGGGTTGTTGGCTTGGTTGTTCTGCTTATTGGGGCAAGTGTCCTTTTTGGCTGTGGGGCTCTCCTTGTGTTTGTTGGTTGCGTGTAGGTTGTCAGATTTCTTTGCCGGTGTTTTCCCTCAAGGAATACATCCTCAAGGTTCTTGCAGCAGGTCATGTCAAACTGGCGTCTAATGTTTGTTGGAAGGCTATTATAGAAGTCTAAGTATGGTCTGGCTTTGTCAAAGTTTATGATATCAGGAGCTTGGTCATGTAGATCTTTGTAGGCTGCAATGTACTCCTTAATTGTTCCTGTCATTTTGAAAGTTCTGAGTTCCATCATGATTATCACGTCAGAGTCTTTTATGGAGAACTTTTTAAGGAATGCGTCTTTGAACAGTTCCCAGTTTTCCTTCTGGTTGGGGTGTTGGGCTATTCATATGCTCACAAAACGTGATGCAGTTCCTGTGATGCAGATGGAGATCTCACTGACCCAGAGTCTGTGGGGGTATTCTAAATGTTCAAATTTGCTTTTGGTACTGTTGATCCAAAGGGAGGTGTTTTCACAACATAGTCCTGAAAAGGTATCAATTTCAGCTGTATGTAGGCGCTTGAACAAAAGATTGAGTATTTCAGGCTGCTGTGGTGCTGTTATAGTTGTTGTTTTGGAGGGTAACAATCCACGGGCTTTGAGAGTATTGTATTGTTCCATGGGTACAAGGACATTGTCATAGATAAAAAAGCCCGCTGGAATGTCCTGCCCTTCTTCATAGTCTCTCCAGCCGCCAGGGAGTAACATTGTTTGAGTCTTTTTCTTAGGAGGAATTTTTCCTTTGAGTTGGGTAGGTATGGATAACCTACCTGTGTTACCACTGTCAAGATTATACTTCTGGGAAGTATAAGGAATGAAATAAAGGGGAAATTAAGAGAAGAATGATACTTTATTTGATATGAATATGAAATATTATATAGTATCATGAAGAGCCACATGGTGTCTATGTACGTCATGGGGGTCATGGGGCTTATCTGAGTAATGTTCCTCTTAAGTCACGAGGCTTACTCAAGTTGTGTTCTGCTTAGGAGCTGGATTGTGTGATCCCTGTAATAGATGGTCAACTGAAAGGAGTGCCATCAACTTATTAATTAGACGGTGAGCCATTTGGTGACTCCTTTGGTGAACTACTCAGAGAGTTAATTCCCTGAGAGGGAATAATTGAGGATCTTGTGACAATATGAAACACAAAGAGGTAAAGCAAAGCAAAATTTAAGTAAAAAGTATGCAAAGAAAGTTTTATTTAGCAAGAAAAAACATACAAAAGTAAATAGAAGCAAAATAGAAACTCAAAGTATAGATATAAAGATTAAAACATAGAAAATAAGTGAATTTATGATAAAGCATCAAAAAATTTAGATTCAGTAGAACATCTTAGTGCTAAATCAATGTAAAGGTATAATAAAAAATAAAAAAAAGTATAAAAAAACATATGGAAAGTAGCAGAAAATGTAGTAGATTATAATTCCAAAAAATTATTATGTAGAATTTTTTATTGAGAGTTGAAAATACAAAACATAGTAAAGTGTCAAGTTTGGCACAGTTGATCAGCTTGGAAAAGCTGAATTCATACTGTCAAGTATGCCAGAGTTGAGCAGAGCAATCAAATTTACTATGTTTTTTACATATAAAACTTGCTTAATTTAAAACAGGTTCAAAAGTTAACCCAAAAGCAAGGCAGTTTCATATGCTCATAAATAAAAAAATACAACATAAGTTAAAAAAGGAAATGAGTATGAAGGTGTTTATTAGTGATTATGGCATGCTGTGAGGGGCTGGGTGTGAATTATTTACCATAGTGCTGGTTAAAACGTTAAGAAGCTCTCTGTACTAATCCTCAAGTTAAAATGTCAAGTGGATGAGTGGCACTCATAGTGCGTCACTTATTAATTTAGCCTTAAATCTGAGCCTTTGATTAGTTAAATCCAAAACTAATTAGGTGGTGAGTGGATAGAGTCAAACAAAGAAGGAGTCAAGTTTCCTTTTTTTATAAATTACATATGAAATCTCTTAATAAATTGGGCTTAATTTATGTGGCACCACTTAATCCACAAACCCAGGAATGACATAATGTAAAGCAAGAGGGGTATTTAATTGATGTCTATACTACTAAATCCAGTATAGTGGTGCTTGGGAGCCCAATTGACAACTATGGACACTAATAATAAAAATATAATAGTAAATATCAAATTTTATATAAGAGTATATGTGTTTTATTAATTAAATTAAATTTTTCTTAAAAAGTGTCAAACTGACCACTTTTGCTTTTAGAGTGTTGAAAACAGGTTTTTTAATTTCTATTAGTAAATTTACTTATAAATTGCCCCTTAAATTGGTATTTCAGCTAACCAAATTATTAAACAGAGTTGAATTTGAGTGAATTTAAACTTGGTTTTTGGTTTCAAACCCCAAAATTACTAGTAAAAATTAGCTTAAAATCAGTTAAGCCAAAAATAATAATAGATTCACTTATGCGGCACTCAACTCCCTGGTACTTGACAAAGTGTCAAGTACCAGGGAGTCAATCACAAGGGATTCAAACTTACCACAGTTGCCCCCCCTTCAACACCACCCGCAAAAGACTCAAGCTGGAGGTTTAGCATGCATTGAGAGAGGTCCAATTGGGGCAGAGTGACACTTGCATTGCGCTGCCCAAGGCGGAGTCAATTATAAACGCTTGTGAGCACCAATTGATCTTGGTAGATGACATATCCTTTGGGGATGTCCCCCTTGGGGATTGAAAGGAAAGTTTCTGATGGGGAGTAGCCATACGACCCGTACTCTATCCTTTCTTGGGGGGAATTTTTCTTTTGGGTAGGCTGTGAACCTACCGCTGCTACCACTGTTGCAACTAAACCAATTAGAGTTCAGTATTTGAATGGGGAAGACAACATTCCAATAGAAAGGATGAGAATGAATAAAATAAGGTATTGTTTATTGTAGAATATTGTGGTTAATATACTATATTAGGAAAGCCACAAGGCCACAGGGGGTGGCATGGTGGCAAGTGCCATGTAAGGTTTTAAGCCAAGGAATAACTTATGTGGGGATCAACAGGTCAAATTAACAGCGCTCCTAATTAAGATAAAGTGCCTGCAATTTGATATTGCCATCAGATTGGTCCATGTTGTTAGATACGTCAAGGAGCAGCTCATTGAGCGCCCCCTGTGTATCATAAGATATGTTGGCAGGCAAGGATGGAAACTTGGTTGCAAAAAATTGCAGCAGTGGTGTCAGGAGCTCTGATTATATTGGTTAGACTGGACCATCATTTTTCTGCCTCCTACTTGTAGAGACTGATAGACAACATTTTGCTGTCAACTATTATTGAGTAAAATCAGCTAGGATAGAAACTTTGGCTTAATCAAGAGTGATGCAAATACTGATCAACACAAATATGATCCAAACCAAAGACAACATTCCAATTGGTTAGCACATGATCCAGAAAGCATGATCCATGTAATATGACAGAATATTCTCTGTGGGTCATGCCACTGCCAATCTGTGATTGATAGGAGAAGGCTTCAGAAATCTTTCCCTAATAATCAGGTCAAATACACACCAATACAGGATGCAAAGACCCATAAGCAAGAGCACAAACTTCTAGGCTTAGACAATGTGATGCCAGAATGCCTTTTAAACCAACTATAAGTGACCTGTAAAGCATTGATACCCCATGCTGGCGTGGTATGTATGCCTGAATATGGGGGCTGAAGCTAGTAGTCTGGGGAATAGATAGACTGGCTAGTAAGAGTCAGATGCATCAGATAATTATCTGACAAGAGGATGAAAAATCTTATAAAACAATATTCTTCTACCATAGATAGAGAAGATCAATTACTAGTATCAAATAGATTAAAAGAGCTCTATCTTAGTGTACCATTGTCAGCTTTTAAAAAGCATTCAGAGTATCCAAGTGGAAGAACGCCTTGCCGCCCACTTGCTGTAACCAGTAAACTTCTCCCACAAGCCAGACAAAAAGACACCAGCCCATAGACTTCCCCACAACTTGATTGGTAGCATAGATTGTCCTCATACAATCAGATATCAACAATAAACAATGATTCATAATAAAGATAAACAAACCAGGACCAGAAATCTTGATAAGTGGTATCAGCCATAGATCTGATCTGTATTCTAAACTAAAGAAGCTTCCTCCCAAGAAAGGTCAGAGTGCTAGAAGTATACTAATCCTTGTTAAGAAATCTTTCTGCCCATCCCTAAGGGGGACATCCCAGAGAGTTATGTTATCTATCAAGACCAACTTTTTCAGACCAGTATTTACAAATAAATTTACCTTGGAAAATGTGGCAGCAGTACCATACTTTCCTATTTGGACCATTCCAAATAAATTCAGAACCTTCAGTTGAAAGCTTTCAGGGGTGGCATATGGTAGAGATTCCAATAGCTCCAAACCATTGGATAAACCTCTTGGCTTAGGAATCAACTTGACTCACCAATTATCCTCAGCTGCTAAGACATTTGCAAAAGTAAGTAAATCTCTCAAAACATTAAAGGCTCAAGTAAAATATATTCTTCTGCAATAGCTACAAAGCTGTTGCCCTCAGTGAAGTGACTATCCCTCTAAACCCTCCAGTCATTACAGCTGCGTAAAATATCTTGGATACACTCAAATATCTCTCTGGATCTTGCCAGCCTGAAAGGGCTATAAATATTCCTTTCTTTAACATTAAACTTATCTATATTGCTCAATGTTTAGTGATTAGAGTGTGATCCTTATAAGTTGTAAGTGTCTTTGACCCCAATTTATATGCCTGCTTCACAGTTGCCAAATCTTACATAGGACTCCACTTCTTGGTTGCAGATGCTATTTCAACTCTTGTAACAGTAGCAGTTGCTTTTTCATGTTTCCCTGTGACAACCCAACATATAGGACAGCACTTTAGCTAAATAGGGGGCCAAGTTTGTTACTTGGAACCCCACCAAAGTGGTGATAATTGAGTATACCATCAATACCCAATAAAGCACCTTTTTGGAAGTTAAATCATCCAAAATTACCATTAAAGTATGTTATTACATAGTAGGATACAGAATGGACTGCTATGGAATGGCAGAGTGAGGCAAAACCAATTGGGCCCAATAGTGTAATTGTGAGGAGTTGAGGTGTGCTGGCTCCTTGTGGTAATAATCTTATGTGAATTTTGGTTTAGGGCTAATCAAGATCAACATGGTTTGGTGGCCCCCAATTCCTAGGCATACTATGATTACAGCAAAGAAGATGAAGTGGTTTATCTTCAGCTTCTGGGAAGATATGACAAAGCTTAGTGCCAAGGGCTTCTTAGTAGTGAAGACTTTCTGCACTTTATGTGATACTATTGAGGGGTAATTCACTTAATGATAGCACAACCTATCATAAAGGGATGAAGCTTTATTATATACTAGTTAGTATGTAAGGCAGGGACATTTTAAAACATTGGACTGGGGAACCAAGTGTCTTGGTTGTAACTGGAATTCCCTTTCTGGGTCAGCATTGGTGATCAGCAATTAGAGAGTTTTGACTAGCTTCCAACTTGCAATGACACAGGTTTGGTTGGGCTGTCCTCATGCACCCAAATTAAGTTACTCAATTTGGTTCATGGATTGTTGGCACATTGGGGCTGTCTACTGATTTTGCATTAGGCACATTCTAATTCTGGGAAGCAGTTTTCCCTATTTTTGTGGTTGGAAAAATTCCCATTTTTGGATTTCTAATTGAGCAATTCTCCCAAATTGTGGTGGGAGTGGCTGGCTGTTGCCTGGGGGCATAATGGCCTTGCTTTTTATTTCCTGAATTTCAAATTCATTTTTGTGCTTCTGTTTTAGAGAAGTTTCCATGTTTTGGTTGTTTAAACAACACAGTTGTTGACAGGGTTTGCGCTAATGTCAGGAATATCCCTGACATTGCCTCACTTCTGGCCTTTCAAAGAGTTGGCTCAACAATATCTGAGCTGAACCCTTCTTATGCAAAATGCCCAAGAATCCAAAAAACCCCTACCCAATGAAAGAGTTGTTTATATCTTTTCATGCAACTACAGCCAGGCTTCTGATTTGCTATATTATATATGTTAGTTTGGCCTACTCAGCAAAGCTTGGGCTTGGGGCCCAGAATTATGCAGGCCAGCCAGCCTCTTTTCTTGAGATTCTTTTGAATAGGTGATTGGGGCTTAGGGTTGATTTTCTAGGAGTTTAAGATGCTCATATTTTGGTTGTGGGTCAGCTTAACAGCTTCCAGACTTGGGTGCCTGAAGTCTGAGAGTCTGGAGAGCTTGTTGAACTCAGAGCTTCCTCCAAACTTCCCTGTTTGGATGAGGTTGTTTACCAACTGCAAACACAACAGCCTGCCTGATGGAATGTCCTCCTGAATGATGCAATTTTGAGCAACGAGACCAGGGTTCAAATTCTTATGAGGATTGTTATCATGCAGTTGGCTGGTCAAAACATTCATAATTCCCAACCTCAAAAACAATGGCCCAGCGGCTAGCAGGGCATCTGACTGGACATAAATTGAGTTGGCCAGACCTGGGTTTGAACCCCTGGGAGAAGATTTATCAATCATTTTGAGATAAAAGTTATTCATGACATATACAATATCTGGATGTGACGCTGGTACCACCTTTCACTCAGTGATTAAGTCCTTTCTTGGGGAAATGATTCCCCAAGATGGTTAACTGAAGATTTTGCAACAGTTTGAATGCTTAGAGATCACCTTTAAATAGAGTTCTGGTATGATTTTAAGCTACTCTCCAGTGGTCATATATATGTGCACAAGTTTATGCCAAACTTCTTTGAAGATAACTATTTCTCCTTGGCTAACCTGAATGATGAAAAGCTGTGAGTTATGGAATTCAGGTAGATACAGTATGGTTACAACAGGAATCAAACCACAAGCTGGGGCAGGTTGAGATTGCCCTCTCTGCTTATTGAGGAGCTTCTTACATTATCCATAAATAGAAAGCACTATATTTTGTCCCCTTTAGTATTGTTATCACTGGTCCATTGGCCTGTGCACATAATCACTTGTCACATTTCTAGTCTGTAGCCAAGGTAGATATTATCTGAATAAAGAAGTTAGCACAAATGGCATGCAACTTTGTGATTTTGATTTTTTCTTGTTTTTACTGAGAAACTCCACTTCTTCATAATGACCTTAGGGTCTAGAGAGAAAGTCACCTTAATCATCCATGTAGGTCTAATGCCAGCTAGTTGTGCGTCTAGAGCTCCATGTTAAGGTTCTTCCTGTGGTGCTCATATTTCTTAAACAGATGACCACCGTGTTATGATTTAATACATTGAGGTTAGAAGCCAAGCAACCCTTTTACACCAAAGCAAATTTACCTTGTTTCAGCCAAACAGAGGAATTGATTTCTCTTTATTCATGTAGATCTGGAACTAGCCTTTATAAATGTGGCATGGAAGTCCTGTATCCTGGATTGTAAGCTGGGTTTATTGTCAAGTTAATTTAATAAGTTAGTTTGATGGAGAATGGTTAAGGTTTATGCGGCTTGGGGCAATCGTAAGTGGGCTGGTCATAAGTTATGTATCCGTGGTCTGCCTTGACGTTGCGCACATAGCATTTGTGGCGGTTGGGGGAATCAGATGTGGAGTGTGTATAGCGGACAGATGCTTTAGAGCGACAATCGGCAACTGAGGTGACGTTAGGGGTTCCAGAGATAGCAAAGCCATCAGCCTGAAGCTTGATGTGGGTGATTGTTTCTCCTTGGGGGAGCAGTCCGCCGATGACGCCCTTGCTGGCTTCATACGTTTCAAGGCTAAGGTTAGTTTTGAAGTTGTACCCCGGTAGCTTTCCAAGATCCTTTGAAAAGAGCGTGCCGGTTAGAGAGTAGCTCGAGACGCGGATAACAGGTTTGGGAGACTGGGGACGATTGAAGATCTTTTGGCGACTGTTGTGGTGCTCAATCCAAGAACTAGTCGATACTGTGGTAGTGGTGAGACGGGTCACATTAAAAGTGGACGACTGTGCCTTTTGAGTTAGGTTAAGTGACTGGTAGAAGTCGGTTGTCTGCACTACACGGGACATGACGAACTCCCGAATCTCAGGGCTAGCCCTCCAGCTAGAAACAGAGGTTAAAGAATAGGACTTTGTAACGCGAGTTTCGAAAAATCCATCGTCTGAGCTTGTTGAGACAGGAACAACTGAGCTTTCATTTATTTTAACTTCGTATGGCGACACCAGCTGCATCTTGGGTTGGCGCGACTTGGTCCATATATGTAGGTTAGCTGAGAGAAGCCAGAGGTCAGTAGCATTAATTATCTGGAACCTAAAAGGAGTATGGAGATTTAAGTTGAGTAGAGTTATGACAGGCGCCAAGTCTAGCGTAGCAGTCGGAACAACAAAAGAGCCCAAACCACTTAAAGGGCGCCATAATGACAAAGTAACACCACCTGTATAGATCGTAGGAAAGGGCCAGATCCCCCCGAGTAGCAATCCGCCTAGTGAAATCTGGATCTCGCGATAAGGCCCATTTCGACATTGCTTCCGAGGAGCAGCGTATGAGTCGGGGGGATTAAGATAATAAAACTCATCGCAATCATGACCAGACAGGAACACCTCCAGTTCTGCACGATATATATTGGATGGAAGTGAACCAATTTGAACAGCGAGTGTTGTGCTATTATTGATTTTAAACCAAGGCTCAGTTGTATCTGGTTTTGATAAGGGAATCACCTGATGGCTAGTCGCTTCTCCTGGATATAAATCTAAAGTAATATCTACATTGATAACTCCAGTATAGACATCATTTACAAGGTTCCCCAAGATATGGGTAACTTTGCGAGGAATATAAAATAACGATGCATAGTTTGTGATGTCAACTTCGAATTTCCACTCGATTCCAAGGGCGGTTGGTTCTGCTGTTGTTGTACGTAAGATCTCACTTTTGTCAATGAAAACAGCACCAAATCTGTCAAACTGCCGACCCTTGACATGTGCATGATATTTTATTACTGCACGAGAAATGAGCGATTTTCCCAGGCACTTCGTAGGAGGAGTATAGTTGCCGACATAGGGAGCGCCATAGCTATTACCAAAAGCATATTCCATCAGCCGAACACGACATACTGTGCCACGTTTAGGTAAATCGAGGGGGGAGTATACTGAGGTCTAGTGGGCTCTGATAGCTTTTGAATACAGAGGGGGGATCCTCAGCACGCAACGTAGTTACTGGCCCCGCCTTCCGCAAGTGGTGGGCGTGCCCACAGCCAGTCAGTACAATCAAATTCAAAATATGTAGTGGCTTCATCTCTTAGGACTAGAAACCAATAAGCCCATCAACGAGATATATCGGCTTGCAAGTGAGAAGCTCGATATTAGCCACTTCCTCTGGTGCCGCTATCCCTTTGGAGGCTAGCAATTCCATATATCTAAGTGCAAATCATATTTGTTTGCTTCAGTTTCAAATCCCAATCGGTTTAGATTATCTCTAGCGTCTTATCTGCTCTCACTCCAAGGAAGAGTAACGTGTTTTGCTAAAATTCAAACTGAGTTTTGCGTGTAAAAATACCTGCTGCGTTTTGTAAATAAGTTATTTGTATCCCAACATTTTCTCTATTGGAGCCAGATTCCTCAAAAGTCTATGCGATTTAATTTTTAAAGCTTGCATTTTATAATGCACCTGGTCAGGCTCTCAACCCGCGGGAGTTATTGGCAAAAACGGCAAAGCTGTGAGAGAACTCTAGATATAAATACCTAATGCAAATCCTTTACTCGAAATACATTCCCCTCAACTCTAAGCTAAATTGGAAACGTTTGATAAACTTCTCAGGTAGTACTTCTACTTTCCAGCTTTAGAGCGCAAATGTTTAGGCTGGTTAAAATAGACAATTTAAACAAGTTCTGACTACTTTACACTGAATCAAAATGGCAAGCATCCCCTTTCAGAGTGACTGCTCAACTGTCGCACTAGACTTTTTGCTTGGCCAAGGATAGGTGGAAATTAGATTTAATATTTTAAGTTTCAAACTTAATTGTCTGTTACCTGACTAATTAAAAACAAAACAATCCCAAGAAAATCATTTTTGACAGCGTAACTTGATCTATTAGTTAATGACATAGTAAAAACACCATCATTTTAAATGCTACTAGGCTGTCAAGTTTGACACCAACCCCTAAATGTTCTTATAAGCGTCACCCTTTAGCCTCTATTTATTACACCGTTTTCAAGCAAGATTCCTCTCCAAATCTAACAATCTGGATCTCATTCACCCAAATTCACTACATTTACATTAACTTTATTCTCAATGTATGGGCAAATCCAATCGATTGGGCTTCAACTGGGAAACTTTGGATAACCTTTGTGACGTCAAATTTGATTGGACAACGCATATCCAATATCGAGCAACCACCATGACGCACTATTTAAGTCATGATCCCTTGAAATAAAGCTTTATCCTATTATCGTTAAATATTATTTATCTGTAATTCAGCATTACAGAAAAAAGGAGGTCACACCTAAAGTCTTACTCTGATAAGTTGATTGATTGTTGTTGTTTGTTTGAATGTCTGCTCCCACTTGCCAACCGGCCCCCAAGGTTCCTCCTGAAGCTAGCTCCTTGGTTGTTGCATCCCCCGCTGCTGAATCCTCTGCTGCCTTCAAGTTTTGGACTTCCCAGGCTGCCAGCACTTTTAGCGATGAAGGGTTTAGAGCTTGGCTCTATTCATTTGAGGACTACTACAACTCTTTTAACCTCCCTGACTCTGCACACCTAAGAGAAGCCGGGTCTAAACTGCACAACAATGCACACATTTGGCACCAGGACATGCTTTTTGAGACATGAGAGGAAAGGGAAACCAAAGCCAAGAAACATTTTATGGGATATAAACTGGACCCACGCCACCTTTTGAATTAGGTTAAAATTCACCAATTCAGTGCCCTCCAGCCCTTCATTGTGAAGTTCCAGGAATATGCCAATAAAGTTCTGGCCCAGCAAACAAAGGGCACATCTGGCAATGAGTGCAGAATCATCACAGACAACTTCCACAGCTTAGTGGGTATCCCTACCTTTGATAACACACTCACACCCGCCTATAATGGCCTCATCTGTAAGGTAAACCTGTCAACCTTAGTGGAGGCCTTCAACTTGGTGCGCAAAAACTATGTCATATACATAGAGAGTGAGCTCAACAAAGACACAAGGGCAACATTCAAGTGGAATTCTTTCACCCCAACTGTCAAAAAGAAGTACCCTCCATTGCCAAAACCATTGAGGCAAAGTTTAAGGACATGCAAACTAAGTTTGAAGAAATTTAATTGGCACATGAGTGCCCCAACTGTCCCCCGCACTTTCCAAGGTCCATATGTATCACTAGTAGCTGCTACAACTGCGGTGAAAAGGGCCATAAGTTGGAACAGTACTCAAAGCCCTGCTCCATCTGCAAAGGCTTAGACCACAGCACACCAGCTGCAACCACGCTTGCAAGGTGGTACCCAGCGCCCTGTGACTGCCATGATGCCAAAACAGCTCTACCAAAATGAGAAACACCTCTTCTTCACCCCTGAAGGTGCTTCTCCTTTGAATAAAAATAACAATTACAATTAAATTATTGACTGCAATAGCCTTACACTTTCCACTTTGATTAAAGCCAGAAGGGTCAAGTTTGGAGGACCTTCTCTTCTTCATGATCACACCCCACCTCCACTCAAACACCATGCAAGGAAAGCCAACCCCTCACCAGAGTAATGTTCAGTTGAAAGCAGCACTACCTCCTCCCCAGAAACCCAGTCCACATTTGAGCTGTATGATAAGATCTTTGAGGAAGGCACCCAATCACCTCCCACTACTCCCTCACTGCCATCACCTATTCCACTTCCATCAATAGCAAATGAAACCCTGAACTTCACAATCCCTTTGCTGCCTTGGAGAAGCAGTTGGACTTTGATGACCCATTGCTGGCTGAGGAAGACCCCAAATACAATGTGGTCACTGTGGAGACAGTTTCAGAGACTCTAGCCAATCAGTACAGCAACAACAATGATGCTGAGCTCAATTCAGAAATTCAAGAGGTGAACCCATCCAGTAGTCATGAGCCTGATTTGGCATCAACACCTGAGATGACCTCTGTGGATGATGTAAATCTAATGAAGAGTGAAACCCCAGCTGAATCTGCACATGAATACAGCAACCAGCCAATAAAAACCAACATTAGTGGATAATAAATTCATGGGCAACCAGCCCATGGAGACCTCATCATTAGTTGAGCTTGGTGCCACTAATTTCCATCCAATAGGCACTTTTTCATCTGTGGTGCCTGAAGTCCCAGGTTACCAATCCATGAAAACTTCACCCTTATGTGGCACCAACCCATATATGGGGTATGAAACAATGGACAACTCACCTATGGATACCCACAACACACCTGAGAAAGTGGAGCTAACCAGACACCAAAAAGCAAACCTTCTTAATGCAGCCTATCCATCCATTCAGCATGATGATTTTGATCCTGTAGTCTCATAAATGCATGGAAATCAAACAGTGGCACCAAACTTGGAAATAAAGTCTCAGTCACTTGGGATCTCCATGGATAAGCTGCTTAAGAACACAGCAGTAACCATCTAATTGGCTGATCTTTTTAAGAAAGCCCTAAGCTAAAACATAACACTCATAGGACAGTCTCAGCCCTCCAACCTCACATAAGGGAAGAATTCTATCTAGCTGGTACTGGTGCACCCAGAACAGAAGGTTCCATAAATGAACAGATGACTCATGTCATACTAGATGGTGAAGAATATAGTAATTTAGTAGCAGTTGAATTCCTGGAAGGCTTACCTAAGGTTTGTATTGCTTCATCTGACATCACTTTTATCATGACTGATGGAAGTGAAAAATTCTTCCTATGAATTTCAAAAGGGTTACACTTATGGATTGGCGGCGCAGAAATTACCATTGATGCAACCATTTTCAATCATCACAAGTATACCTTCCTATTGGGCAGACAAACTATGACTGATTTGGGTATTAAAACTCAGTATGTAGGCAACAAGTGGAGATGGAATACAATGATTAAAAGATACAATTGCATGTCACCTTTTACAACTCTCATATCACTGAATTGAAATGTGAACCTATTAGACAGGCATTAGTAAAATAACAATGGCTTTATAAAGACCAAAAGGCCAAACAAATCAAATTCATTGAAGAATATGACTCTAATATTGTATGCAACTCTGAAAACTTACCAGAAGCTACAGGATTCAAACATGAAATTGATACCAGCAACACTCACCCTATCATGTCAAGGTTCTACTGGCTGCCTTGCTCTAAAGAGGAATTTGTTAAAAAGGAGATCAACCAAATACTTAAAAAAGTTTTAATTAAGCCAATTTCCTCACCTTGGGCTTCTCCACTGGTAGTTGTTCCTAAGAAGGGCGGTAAGCAAAGGATTTGTGTCAACTATATTCTCTTAAACAAGGTTACTATATGCAACAACTATCTGTTACCTCATATCTCTGACATCTTGGCTTCCTTTGGAGAAGCCAAATGGTTCTCCAATATTGATCTCTTCAGTGGCTTCCACCAAATCCTAGTACAAAAGGAAGATCAATCTAAAACAGCATTTTTTTAGTAAATAGGGACAATTTGAATATACCAGGATGTCTTTTGGCTTAAAAGGTGTGCCACACACATTCCAGAGGATCATGGACAATGTGTTTTCAGGCTGTATTGGTGATTTTGTCACTTTCTACTTGGACAACATCACCATATACTTGAAGTCCTGTGAAGACCACCTAGAACACCTGGGAAGATACTTAGAAAGAATTAAAAATGCTAGCCTTAGTGTTAACGTGGAAAAGTCAATTATGGATGTTCAGGAGCTCAAACTGTTAGGGCACATAGTAGACAACAAGGGAAAGCATCCAGACTCAGGAAAGATCAAAGCTATTAGAAAATTGCCCAAACCTACAAATTCAAGCCAGGTTATATTGTTCCTGTGAGTTGTTGGGTATTACCATCAATTAATACCCAACTATAGCAACATTGCAGCACCATTTTTCAACCAAAATCAAAAGGACATAGAGTTTAAGTGGGGATAAGAGGAATATGATGCTTTTATAAGTTAAAGGAGATCATTAACTCTGATACTGTGCTCATATACCCTGATTTCTCAAAGTGGTTCCACGTCTTTTTGGATTCCTACAAAGAAACCATAGGAGCTGTCTTATGTCAAGAAGTGGAAGGGAAATTCAAAACTATAGAGTATATGTCAAAGAAATTCATAAAAACAGAATACATATACTGTATCTATAACAAGGAAGTACTGGAAGTTGTAAGAGCCTTGGGCAAGTTTTGGTGCTATATACTAGGATATCCACTTACCATTCATACAGATAACATTGTGGTGCGCTTCATAGCCAGCAACCTAGGCACCAACTCAAAGAGAATCTGCTGGTTTATTGACATCAATTATGACTTTGACATACAACATGTACCTGGGAATCAGAACGTGGTGGCTGACAGATTGTCCAGGAAGTTCTTGCTGCTCACTGAAATGGCTGACTATGAAGCCAACTTACAGAACTTCATGGATGTTGCCACAAGGAAAGTGAGCCCAAAGTCCAGGGAAGACAAGTCAGAATTCATAGCAAGCTCCCTAAAGTTTACATTAATAAACAGGAAATTGTGTAGAAAGATAGATGATGGGTTAAAATTAGTACCTGCTAAGAGCAAAAGAGCCACAACAATAGTGGAAGCCCATGAAGGGAACAGCCACTTTGGCCAATGTGCAACAGTGGAAAGGCTCAAAGAAATGTACTGGTGGCCCAAGATGTGCAGTAAAGCTATTTAGCATTTTGAGAAATCCCAACCCTGTCAAAGATTTAGTAAGATTATTGAGCATGCAAAACTATTTGTACCTATTGTTGCAGAGAAGATGTTTGACATCTGGGACATTGACTTCTTGGAACCCTTACCAACATCAAAACAGGGGAATACATATGTGTTGGTAGCAACCAAATACTATTTGCAATGGCCAATAGCTGCTTCTTACCCAGAAATTATCACACTTACTGCAGAAAAATTCTTATATGAGGAAATTATGCTGCAATTTGGACCTCCATCAACCATACTGGCAGACCAGGGATCCCACTTCTGGAACCAGATGATTGCAGACCTAACTAAAATTGTTAGCATTAAGCATAGATTTGCAACAGCATACAATTGATGCTGAAATTGAATTAACAAGAGATTCAATAAAACACTGATGCAAACATTGGAGAAAAGTATCAAGTACCAACCAAGCACATGGGAAGATGCCTTACCTACTGCGCTATGGAACTACAAAACAAAAGTGCACGTAATAACACAACTGACACCATTCAAAGTAATGTATGGCGTGAAACCACCACCAATCAGACCTGGTATCTTACCTGACACAAACAACATAGCCAACTACAGAAAAGTAGTTAAAATTAAAGCCTTTTAAGTCATTAAAGATAAGGCCAGAAGAACAAGAAGAAACCCAGCTTAATTTACCTATATTCAAAATAGGTCAACACATCTTTAAAGTGAAGAACAGCATAGCTAATACCTGCTCTAGGAAGTTTGTCACCAAGTGGTCAGGACCCTTAACTGTCTATCAACTAAACAGTAATAATAATTATTACCTTGAGAATCATGAAGGCGTCAGGTTCACGCAGCCAATCAATGGTGCCCATCTGAAACACTATAATAAATAGTTTAGCGGCAGAGTATGATGCCAAATTTGATTAGAAGACACATATCTAATATTGAGCAAACACCATGACACAATACTTAAATCAGAATCCCTTGAAATAAAGCCTTATCCTATTATTTTTGAATATTGTTTATCTGTAACTTGGTATTAAAACTTTGTCAGGAAACTTGCAAAAGATATTTTGGCCATTGAATCCACCTAAAAATAATCCATGATCTTGATAACCCATATCCAGCCCCCGGGTTGCCAACCAATTTTCTGTGCACATTAAATTATGAATAATCAGTTGTATCTAGAGTAGGGAAAAGAATCAAAATTGACATAATTTGTTTTATTACCAAGCTTTGCCTGTCACAATTTGTTTTGTGGCTTTAGCAGTTGGGCAAAAATCATTTTGTGACCTTCATGTCACATCACAATTCATGCAGATTTGTTTTTGCTTTTATGGGGAAGGTCACAATTTCAACTATCACATTTTGTGCCCTGCTCCTAAAGTCACAAAAGAATATGCATTAATTGTGATAAGAAAAAGTACAATCTCATTTGGTTTTTTGTTGTGTCCAATCATAAGTATGCAAACTATTCCTTTAAATTGAAATATATAGTTATAAATTTTTAATTCATGGTTTACTATAATTATCTAAAGCAAACTGCTATTACGCTTTTGACAAGGAAGTGTCAATAACCTGATTGGTTACACCAGTTTTAACCAATAAGAGACAAGGTATAAATAAGAGGAAAGATTTATGAAAACATGTTTTATTAAATCAATCTTGATTGAGCTTATATATCTGCTCAAATGCACGCTTGGCAATTGAGGTGAAGTTCCTTTCATTTGCATAGCTGCAAGGTTTAAGTCACAATATAAACTTGCATTGAATAGGGAACTAAATCCATTATTTCTATTAATAGAACATGATGTGGATTACTTCTGGGTACTGCATTGTTTAACAGTCAACTTTGATTAAATTGAATTAAATTAACACCATTAACTTCATCACACTGTGGCACAATCAAAGTTATCATTGTGAGATAATTGCAGATAAAGCTTTAATTAATTCAATTTAAAAAACAAAATCCCACAACTGAACTTGCTCTAATTTTACATCCTGTGCCTTCACAAAATGACACCATCTGTTTCACCCTTGAGAACCATTCTAATTTTACATCCTGTGACCCTTCACAAAATGAAAACATCTGTTTCAAATTTGAAAACCACCTTCCTTTTATATTTTGTGACCTACACAATGAAGGGAGACACAAATTGTGACCTACTCCAAAAGTTGTGGCACAAATCCATCCAGATTGTTTTGTGACCCAATCCAAAATATCCAAAAGAGCAGTTTTGGGACTCTGTGCTCACACAATTACTGTTATTGTTCCTGTCCCTACCCTAGTTTTCTCAAGTCCAAAACATAAAGTTTTTTATTCCAGTATCAGATTAAACCCTTCATTTCTCCAAAATGGCTGTCCAGTCACATGACAATTAGCCAAACTAGCATTCCTACCCACACTATACTTTTCAGAGCTGTTGAGATGAATATACCATATTTGGCCTAGAGCAAGCTAAAGTTTCACATAAGGCAAGAATAAACAACACAGTGTTTTTCAGAGATGGCAGAAGACAAAAAACCGTTAATAATTTTAATGTGACACACCAAACACCAATAAGATATATAGCCACACCCAAAGACAATGGCATATTTTTGAACAACAACAAAGGTCAACCCCATTCACTAAAATTCCCAGATCCCAGACAGCACCCTGATAATATATTATTCACGCAGAAAAGGTATACTAAGATCACATCTTCTCATGATTTTGTAAAGTTGTGCTCTACACTATCAAAATAGGAGAGAACTTGGTAGAAAGCCTTTATGGAAAAAGACTTGCAGATCAAACATTTTTCCCTGTTTCAGGATGATATAAATTATATATAATCCTGGATGACAGGAAGAGAGAGCTTGAAGCTTAAAAGATACAAAAGCAGAACATAGATAAACTTAGATTTATTTGAAAAGGGATATTGTCTTAAATACCTTGAAATCAATCTTTGTATCATCAATGAGATCACTGATGTGGCATATTTCTGGTAGAGGTCCAGAAAGCTCACCAATTGATCTCAATTAAGATTTGGGAACTGAAAAATTGAGTTTAAAAGCAAAAACACTTCATTTCACATCCAGTAGTTCATAATAGACCGTATCCAAGTCTAACCAGAAGTACCTTCAAAGTTGCGTTTATAACAGATCCCTCCTCAAGATGACAACCATCAGCATTTAAACTGTCTACATGTAATATTCTTCATGTTGAAATTTTGTAAAAATATTTTTGAATTTTTATTGTATGTTTATTGATGTTTTTGCCTTAATAATTGTCCATGATGCTAAAAGTAAAATTTGATTTGATTTTCAAGTTTTAAGTGAAATTGTAAAACATAAAGCCAAAATAAAAAATGGGATTGTCAACATGGAGGTTGTTACATGTAGACAGTTTAAATTCTGATGGTTGTCCTCAAGATTGGATGAAGGATAGAGGTAGACACAAAGAAACTCTGGAAAATGGATGCCCTGAACACCGTATCTTTACAGCATATTCCAAACCACACTTGAAGATCACTGCAAGAGGACTAACCCACAGAGAACCCAAATTATGGGCACAGCCACCCACAAACCTCTGGCATTATTCAGCCTGATCTTATGGGAAAGGTGAGCAAGAGGCATTAGAAGGAGACAGCTTCAAGTTCTTTATCATATATGTGGTGGAATAGACATTAGCTTGGACATTGATGACTCTATCATCAGTTCTCTCACCTGCTTTTTGGGATTGACTACCCATCTTGTTTCACCAAGAGGTTCCCCAATATTAAGGGGGTAATGGCCTCTTCACTTCACAATATAGCAAATGGAGAGAAGCCTGTAGTACAATGCTTGATTAGACAATAGACAAACAAAGCAGTGGAATGTAAAGATCCCAATTAGAGGCGTCCAAATGAGACAATTTGCACGTGATGGGCACTGACATTGAGTTGGCTCTTTCCACTGTTTAATTGGTGGCATAATTGTAAGGTGCAGAGAAGGATTGATGGGTTCCCATGCCCTTTAAAATCAACAGAATGAGCCTAGTGTTGAAGTTAGTCCCATTATCAGAGAGAAGCACCTGAGGACATCCATGACAATAGAATGTCTTGGAATGAGAATTTAGGTGTGGTCTTTGCAGTGATGTCTTTAGTAACTCAGGCTTCAACCAACCTGATAAAGTGGCTTATTGCAATCAAGATGAAACAACATCCAGAGCATAAACATAGAAGGAGTCCCACTAAATCAACACTAGCTATAAAAAAGGGGTGCTTGGAACAAACAAGATTAAATCAATATTGTGCATGGCAGGTCCACTGTATTTGACATCCATGACAAGAGTTCAAAGCATCAGAGATTAATACTGCATATTTTCCCATTAGTGCTGTTTGACTAACTAATCATAGACATCTGAAATCCCTCTATGACCAGTGTCTAGATGATCCTTCAGGGCAATGAAAACTCTGAGGCCAGGAATTATGTAAGGCAGATACAGACCCCCAACTTTCTTGAACAATTGATGGTCCCAAAAATGGTGTCTACAGAGAGCTTTTGTAGTGCAACTCAGGTTTCCTTGGTTTTTGAGTCCCATGCAGAAGGGTACCCAATAAGTTCATACAGCCAATCAGCTTCTGCAGGATGACCAGTCAGAATATTCATGCAAGACAACCTGGAAGTTTTATGTTGCTAAACAGCTGAAAACTTAAACACAGTGAAGTCATAACCTTGAAGGTGCAAGGCCTATCAAGATAATTGTCCATCTGGCCATTTTAGTTGCTGTAGCCAGCAAAGGGAGGAGTGATAAGTGACCACACTGAAATTAGCCCCATAAATATAGGGACAGGATTGCTAACCAGAATGCAAGAAAGACAGACATTCTTTCTGAGTGACACAATATTTTTATTGTGCTTGTTCAAGACACGCAAAAAGTGGGCTACAGGCTAATCCACCCCTTTGTCATCTAGTTGAGCTAGGATGCACCTAAAGCTACCCCACTTGTGTCTGTGTACATGATGAACTCTTTTTTTAGTAAGGGTATACTAAGATAGGGCCTCTCTGAGATTTTGTTTCAAAGCCTCAAACGTCTGTTGTTGACTTTCAGTTCATTTGAATGGAGCCCCTAAAAGTAGTTGCACCAGGGGTTCACTCAGCTCAGTGAAATCAAGAATGAATTGCCAATAATATCCCATCATGCCCAGGAATCCTTGGACTTCATGGAGATTGGTAGGATGAGCATATCATTGATTGCCTCAACCTCATTAGTAATGTGGGAAATTCCTGTCTGAGTGACCTCATGACCTAAGAAATTCAACAGCTCTTTGAAGAAAGCTTAATTTGAAGGATTTAACTCAAGGCCAGTCTCACAGATCCTGGTGAAGACTGCTTTTATATTGTTTTTTTCTGAGGCGCAGCACAGACACACAACGGGAAATCCAAACTTAGGATTAGATTTGTACTAAGTCTTGATTAGATGGCAGGGAAGGTGATTCAATTACCTTGTGGGCCTGAATAATAAATCTCTACTAGTTGTGGCTAGAGAGAGGCCCCAAAGTACTTGAAAACACAGAGACAGAAATGTAATTATAACTTGATTTTATTGGTGGTATAGAAAGGGATTATATATTGGTTTTTTTTACCACAAAAAATACAAAGACAGTAGGATCACTTACCATAAGCATGAGTGGGGCAAGTGAGTTGCTCAGAATCAGGAAGAAAAACAGATGAATTTCCAACTTTGGAAATAGACCCATTTTGAAGAGCAGTTGCAAAAGCAAGAGATTTGTTCTCAAAATAACTCAACAAAGGCAAAATCAAAAGAGCGTGAATAGTGGCATTCACAAAATTGCCCCCTTCTAGATTGGCCTTAGGTGGTGGTACTTGCAGAGGAACTTAGTGTGTACTCAGGAAACTGGGCAATCACTTGAGAGGAATTTTAAGTGTATTCTGAACCACATTTGAAAGTAACTTCTATCAGTCCAAACCATAATTTATCCACCTTATGAGCACCTACTCCCACTCTGTGTTAATAGTACAGGATGTGGTCTCCAACTTTGAACTCTGGTAAGGGAGAACACCCGACATTATCAGGAGATAGTTCTAGCATCTTTGTCTTATATGCAGAGGTATAGGCAGTGGCTTGGATGTCAATTATGCGTTTGACCAAGTTTTTAATACAGGCATCAGAATCCAGGACTTCATTAGAAGAGAATAGGGGGCCCCCAAAAGCAACTAAGTGGTGGCCTTATGCCCATACAACATAGCAAAGAGAGAGTATCCAGTGACACAATGCTTACTGAGATGGTAGGCAAAGAAGGCAGCAAGCAGGTATAGATTCCAATTTGCAGCATCAGATTAAGTTAGTTTCTGCATTATAAAAACTAAGGTTGAGTTAGCGTGCTCAACTTCCCCATTAGTGGAAGGGTTTTAGGGGGCTGAGAAGTGTTGTAACTGTGCTGTTCTAGCAGAGTTAATCGGGAAAAATATTTAGAAGATAGATAATAATCTTTATTGAGAGATAATGATTATATAGTTCATGTGAATCAAGGATAGAAGGAAAAAGATTGGTGATCATACAGCTGGATGAAAGAAGGGGGTGTCTTGATCCTGATAATGATTCAAGCGCCAAATTGAGGTATCCACCGTGAAGGATCATCATCTGTTCATGTTGATGGATTTGGTAATTTGAGTTGACTTCCTAGTCTGGCTTTGGGTGACCAGATAATTGGATTGCGGGTCACAAACCCGCTTGGTTGGAACCTTGCTGGCAGGTTGAGCCTGCAGTTTTGACACCCCCCGGCTGAAGGTCAGCCTCCTCTGGGGGCAGGTTGTCAGGGAGGTTGTCAGGAGCCCAGGCGCCATATTGAACCAGTTGTTGTTTGGTGGCAGGCAAGGCAGTTTCTTGTCGTTTCTGTCTTGCTTTACAGTGTTGTAGGCAATTGTGGTGTAAGGTCTTGTCTTGCTTGCGTTTCCAAAACCCTTGCACAAGGTAAATGTTATTGTTGTTTACCTTTAGAATGATTGCTGGCCCTACTTTCTCAGGTTGTAGGTTGCTTTTGTCAACATTCATGACCCAGACTTTGTCCCTGACTTCATGCCTATTGTGGATGGGAACAAAAGTCTTTTGTAAGTGTTCCTTTTTTTTGGCTGCTTGTTTGCTGTTGGCATCTATTACTTGAGGATCTGAGCAAGGGGGGACTTGACTTGGAATTTCCAGTTTGGGTCCTGTCAGTGCTTGAATGATATTTGGCTGTGTGCCGTATACCAGATCAAACGAGCTTTTACCAGTGGATCTGTTCACTTGGGTTTGGCACATAAGTAAGGCAGTTGGTAGCTGCTTATACCAGTCTTCAGGTCTCCCGGAGGTGAGTTTGGCTAGGGCTTGCATGAGGCTATCATTAAGCCGCTCTACGCGTCCATTGGCCTGTGGATGGTATGGTGTTGTGATGGTTTGTTTGACCCCATTCTTGGTGAGGTACACATTGATGTCTTGGGAGGTCAATTCTTTGCCTCCATCAGTTATCAGGAGTTCTGGATTTCCAAACCTGCTGATTATTTCCTTGTCAATTAATTGTTGGACGTTGTTACCAGTGTGTGCTTTTACCGCTTGGGCTACTGGCCACCTTGTTACAAAATCAATGGCTGTGATAATGTATTTTTTGTCGTTGTGCTTCCCTGGCATGGGGCCCACAATGTTAAGAGCCCATACTTTGAATGGTAGTTGGGTTTGAATGGGGAGTACAGACTTAGGCGGGGTTTTGCTTTTGGCAAACTTTTTGCAGACCTCACACTGTTCTAGCACTTCCTGGACATTGCGGTATAAGGTTAACCACCAGGCTTTATGTTTTAGGAATTCATATAGATTTTGGCTCTTAGTATGTCTGAGATCCCTGTGGTAGCAAAGAATGGTATCAACTTGTTGATGTGTGGGGATGTAGGGAATGGCTGTGCCATCCAACAATTTCCTGTGAAAGGTTCCATATACATCAGCAAAAAGGTGTTCATTCTTGATGACCGTTTCTTTGGTGACATCAATTGTGCCTGCAGGGAATCCTTCATCTTTTGTACGTAGCACTAGGAGAGGCCAGTCTGGGTTGAGCCCATTTTCTCCCCTAGACGCGTGGACATACAGACAGGACAGGGCATCTGCCATGGTAAGCTCGGCCCTGGGTTTATATTGGATGATCATGTTAAACCTTTCTAAGATTTCCATCCACTGCACTTGGCAGCGTGACAGGTTTGCTTGTGTCTTGAAGTAGATGAGCAACTTATGATTGGTTAGTGCTGTGAATTCTTCCTGCCTTCTAGGTAACAGCGCCATTTGACTAGGCAGTGTATGATAACCAGCAGTTCCTTGTTGTGGATAGGGTATTGATACTTGCCTTCTGTCATTTTTTTGCTTTTGTAGGCTACGGGAAGGAAGTCACTGTCACTATTCTTAATTTGTAGTACTCCCCCAATGGATGCATCTGAGGCGTCAGTTTCCATCTGGTACTCTCCATCTTGTTTGGGGTATTGTAAGATGGGAGCTGTTGTGAGCTTTTCCTTGAGACGTCTAAAACAGAGGTCATGTTGGGGGTCCATACAAACTTGGAATTGGCGCCTGTTATGATAGACAAGGGGGCAGTCAAGACGCCGCAGTCAGGCATGAAGCGCCGTACATAGGCCACCATTCCCAAGAAGGTGCGTAGTTCTGACTTGTCCCTAGGAGGTGGCATCTTGCAGATGGCTTGTATCTTCTGACTGTTGGGTTTGATGCCATCTTTTGAGACTATGTGTCCAAGAAGGGTAGTTGCTCTCAGAAGAACTGGCATTTGGAGGGCTTGACCAACAGTTTGTGTTGTGCCAAGGTTGCAAAGACTTCCTCCAGGTCTTTTTGGTGTTGTTTCACCAAGGGGCTGTGGACAATAATATTGTCCAGGTACACTAGGGCATTTTTGCCTATGTGTGGTGGAAACACTTTGTTCATGAAGGTTAAAAAGTGGACGGGGCATTGGTCATGCCAAAGTTGAGTACCACACATTTGTAGGAGCCGTACTTAGTGCAGAAGGCTGTCTTGGGGATGTCTTCCTCCTTGATACAAATCTGATTGTAGCCTGCAGTTAGGTCAATCTTGGAGAAGACAGTGGCTCCTCCCAAGGCTTCAAAGAGATTGTAAATTAGTGGTAATGGGTAACAATTCTTAATTATGACTTTGTTCAAGGCGCGGTAGTCTGTGACCAGGTGTAAGGTACCATCCTTTTTAGTCACAAAGAATACGGCGGCCCCAAAGGGAGACTGTGAGGGGCGGATAAGACCTTTTTCCAGTGCCTCCTTGAGATAGGCGCGCAGGGCGTTGTCCTTGTTTGGGGCCAGTTGATAGATGGGGCGTGCCTTGGGTACAGCCCCCTTGAGGTGGATAGAGTGTTGGATGTGCTTCTCAGGGGGTAGCCCAGGTAACACTTCCTTAAAGATTTCTGGGTGACAGGCCATAATGTTGCAATCTTGAGGCATGGAGGTGTCCTGGTGGTCCTTGAAGTGTATGAATTCATACTGACAGGAGTCCCAGTCAATTGCTTTCAGACTTTCCTTCTTGTCCAAAGTCTCCATGATACATACAAAGACGTGGTTGCGTAGGAGTTGGTCTACAGAGTCCAGGTCAATCTGGTGGTTGACACCTTCATGCTTGATGGTCAACACTGAAGTTGCCCAGTCTAGTCCCAGTACAATTTCAAACTTAGGGAAGTCAATGATGGGACCTTGGATGGTGGAGTGAAGGTTCTCAAGCATGACAGAGAAGGGAGCAGTTTACTTTGTCTTGGCAATGTGGTGTTCATCAGCCAGGACCATGTTTTTAATCTGCAAAGGATTAGTGGCCAGCTTGAATTTATCCAAAAAGCTGCTGTTGACTTAGGTTTGATCTGCGCCCAAGTCCAGGAGTACTGAGCCTGTGTAACTGCAAAAACAGAAAGGGTAAGACATCAATTTATTGGGATGTCTGGCAATGGTGTATAGTACCAGGTCTTCCGAGGGTACTTGGATCATTGGACATTGGTCCACGTCCTTGGGTCAGTATTCATTGTTGGGCAAGTCAGGAGTTGCGTGGGGAGAGCTTGGCTTGCTTAGTGCTCTCCCTGGGCTTTTCCCTCATCCTGGTTGCCTTGAGTGGTGGTGACACGGAAATGGGTACAATTTTATTGGCTGTTATTTCCATTTCCATTCCCATTCAAACCTGTGGGTTTGTGGTTGTTGTGGTTACTGTTGCCTCCAGGAGGTGGTCAAGAAGAGCGCCTGCTTAGATGGGAGTCCTTGGGCCTTTCTAGTTTCCCAGTATGTGCCTTGTGTAGAGCATTGGAAGTTTGTTCTGCTTTTTCTGCTTCACAGTATAGGCTTTGCAGGTTGGTTACCTGGTCCAGGTTCACATGTCTCATCACGTGCAACTTGAAGGCGTTGTAGTACATGAGGTGTGTTGCTGGGGTGTCAAAGGCCATGTTGGATGGGGTACAGAGATGGAGTTCCTTGTAGGCGCGGGTGAGTTCTTTAACGGTGCCTGTCTGGGTCAGGTTCTTTACTTGGTGTATGATCATGAGCGCCCTATCCTTAAGCACAAATCTTGCTAAGAAGTCCTGTTTGAAGGTGTCCCAGTTCTTGTCAGTGTGCTCTTCATGCCACTTGTCACACCAGGTGCCAGCGTCATGGGTCAGGAAAATGGAAATCTCTGCAATCCAAAACTGCTGTGGGCATTCCATCTGGGCCAGCTTGCTTTGGGCGGACTGGATCCATGCTGCAGCATTGTTGTTGTTGACCCCTGCAAAGGACTCCAAGGCAGTGCTGCAAAGTCTTTGTGCAACATAGGGGGGCATGGTGGTCTTGTCAGCTGGTTGTGGCATTGAGGAGGGTGCCTGAAAGAACCCTAGGGCGGACAGGGCGTTAAAGGCGGGTAGCAGAATCACCATGTTTTGGTAGAGGACAAAGCCATCAGTTATCTCGGTACCAGGAGTATACGGGGTTTAGTTGGCAGGAAGCCAGACATAATTCTTTTGAGGATTTTTTGGCCGCGTTGTGTGCAGGCAACAAGCGGAATTTTTCAAGATAAAGGTAGGATGGAGAGCCTACCTGTGCTACAATGTTGTAACTGTGCTGTTCTAGCAGAGTTACACAGGAAAAATATTTAGAAGATAGATAATAAACTTTATTGAGAGATAATGATTATATAGTTCATGTGAATCAAGGATAGAAGGAACAAGATTGGTGATCATACAGCTGGATGAAAGAAGGGGGTGGCTTGATCCTGATAATGAGTCAAGCGCCAAATTGAGGTATCCACCGTGAAGGATCATCATCTGTTCATGTTGATAGATTTGTAATTTAAGTTGACTTCCTTGTCTGGCTTCGGGTGACCAGATAATTGGATTGCGGGTCACAAACCCGCTTGGTTGGAACCTTGTTGGCGGGTTGAGCCTGTGGTTTGGACAGAAGGACTAATGAGATCCCAAAGCCTCTACAACAATAGTAACTGGCTTTTTATTGAAGTTAGATCCAATATCTGACAATAGCACTTAAGGCAGCCATACTAATAAAACACATTCTGCAGTGTGAAGGTGGAATTATTTTAGCAGTGATGTCCTTGATAAGGTGATCTTCTACCAATTTACTGAAATTATCAACAGCAATCAAGATTAATTGAAAGCCTGAGCATAAACAAGAAAGAGGCCCTACATTGTCAATGCTGACTGTATGAAAGGTGTGCTGGGGAGGGACTAATTTAAGCTTGTGAGATGCAGCTCAGAGAAGCTGTAGCTGACAGTTGTGACAACTCACAATGACATCAGGGATCAGCAAACAGAGGTTCTCCTAGTAATAGTTCTTCTGGAGCCAGTCATAGGTCTTGGCAACACCTCCATTTCCAGTCTCTTTGTGGGCTTGAAGCACTAACAAAAGGCAAAGACTGGGGATTACATAATGTAGATATTGGTTGTCATTTTCTTAAAGAGCTGATTGTCAAAAATGAGGGTATTGGATAGCTTAGTCAGTGCTAATTGAATATCCTTAGACTTGTTCTCCCAAGAGGAAGGATATCTGATCAGTTCATACAATTGATCAGCTTTTGAAGAGTGAAGAGAAAGGATAGGCATTTGAGACAAACCATCTGTGTTTTGGTGCTAGATTCCAAGGCAATGTAGCACAGAAAAATTATAGCCCTGTGGGCAAAGAGCCCATCTAGCTAATTGTCCTTCTGGTTCCTTAAGCTGGTGTAACCACTTAATCAAAGTGTAATCAGTGATCACAGTGAAATGAGTGCCATAAGCATAATGGCAGAATTTTTTTAACAGCATGTAGTACAGTAAGGCACTCTTTCTCTGTGAAACTATAGTTTTTCTCATGATTATTGATAACAAAAGATGTATATACTACTTTTTGATCTACTCCTTCATCATCTAGTTGAGCAAGGATAGCCCCAATAGCCAGGTTGCTACCATCTGTGTAAAAGATGAACTCCTTATTGTAGTCAGGATACACCAAGATGGGAGCCTCTTTGAGATTTTTTTTAAGAGTCTAAAAGGCTTGCTGCTAGCTAGCAGTCCATTTAAAGGAGAAATTGTGTAACAACTATACAAGAGGTTCACTAGTGTCAGCAAAGTTGGGTATAAACTGTCTATAATAGACCATCATGCCCAAGAAGGCTTGCACTTCACAGAGGTTGGTAGGTGGAAGTATTTTGTCAATAGCTTCAACTTTTTTGGTCATAGGTCATATCCCCATTTGAGTTACTTAATGACCCAAGAATTCAAGGCATTCCTTTAAGAAAGCACATTTTGCTGGATTCAAATTGAGGCTGGCTTCTTGAATCTTAAGGAAGACTTCCTTCAAGTGGGCTAAGTGATTGATAAAGGTTGTGCTGAAGAAGATTGTATCATTCAGGTAAACTAAGATATAAGAGAGCTTTAAGTCAGAGTCTTGAATTCATAGCCTGTTGAAAGGTAGCAGGGGCGTTGCACAGCCCTTGAGGCATGCAGGTAGGCTCAAACAGCCTTTCAGCAGTGATAAGTGCAGCCTTTTGCCTGTCCTCAGGATAGAGGTTGACTTTCCAGTAACCAGATGCTAAATCCATAGCAGAAAAGGACGTAGAACCTCCAAGATGGCAGAGGGCATCATCTATGTGCAGCAAGGGATAAGAATCCTTTTTGGTTAAGAAATTCAATTTAAATAATCCATCACAATGTGGTGATCTCCATCCTTCTTCTTCAAGATGAGCAAGGGAGAGGCTCAAGAACTCTGTAAAGGGGAAAGCAGCCTGGCATCTAGTAGCTATTTGAGTTCCTTAGATACTTGTATGTCTTCCAATTGACTACGGCAATAAGTTTTAGCTTGGAAGGGAGGTGTGTCACCTGTATTAATCTGATGCATGACTCCTTTATCTAGACCATAATCAGTGCTATCCTTAGCAAAAATATACACAAACTGATTCAATAAGACAAGCACTTCTTTTTACTGAACTGGAGACATCTGCAGGAAGTCTTGGGTGGTAAACAGGGATAGTACATGTGATTAATCTTCAGGTAAGTTGAAGTCTTGGAAGGTGACAAAGAGGTGTAATAAAAAACATCAGGAGCATTCAGTAGATTTCCATAACCAACAACTTGTCCTCTCAACACAGATATGGGAAGGGATGCTAAATTGGCTACCAAAAACAAGACAGGATTTTTGTGAGAGACATCAAAGGATCCCAGGGCAGGGATAGGGTTTGTTGCATCTTAACAAGGGAGGCAATTAAAGCTCCAGAAATTTATTCCCTGACAGCTTATAAAATATCTGATAGTCCAAGATGGCTTGAGATCCAGGGGGAATGATCAGAGCAGAAGTGGCCAGGAGCGGAATCCCTTCAGACACAGGGCAGGCCATATGAGGGCACTTCATGTTAGATGAGTGGGTATGGTATTTTAGTGTGAAGAAACCAGTAGGGTATTCTAAGGCACACATCTTGAGGCGCTTTCTGGGAACTTTGACCAGCTCCTCAAAGATTAAAGGAACTTCATACCCTATAATAGAGAGATAGCCATCTTTTAAGTTGATGATCCCATTGTACTCCAACAAATAATTGGGTACCAACCAGAAGATCATAACTCTTGTTCTCTAAAACTATATCAGGAAAGGCAAAGAGAAGTTTACCAAACTGCATAGGGAGAGCAGAATAAGCCTTTATAGCGCAAGCCATAGACAGGCCAGCTGTACTGTAAGACTGGTGGTAGTTAAGGTTGGGGGCAAGTTTGAGCTTCTTTACAAGCTTGGAGAATATGGCATTAACTTGATATTTAGTGTCCAAAACGGCCTTGATCTTCACCTTTTGGATGGATATCTCTACACAAGTAGTAGTACAACCAAAGGGCTGGATGACAGCCAGGATATCCTGGGCTTCAAATAGTTCCTTGTCCCACTTTTTGATCATAAATTTCAAACCTGGGAAACCTTTTAAGCAGTCTGAAGAAGAAGCAAAACTGATAAATTTTGAAAACAGCATCATCTACTTCATCTGCTTCTTCAGAAGACTCTACTAACACAGGAGACTTCTTAGCTTGCGTGATGTATGGAAAATAGACAACCTACTTGGCTTCAGTCAGAGGCTTGGTAGTGGTCATAGTCTTCTCAGAGCGTAGTTTTTAAGGGACAGCAATGGTTTTGGGGACTTATAGAGCTTAATATCCATAAGTTTTGGAATCATCATTATCCAAATTATCCATATCAGAATATTCAGAGATGTCATGGAAAAATAGCAGGATTGGAGGAGCTTTGAAATTGGCGTGCTCAGTGTCTGCTATGGACGGGGTAATTGGAGGAGACTGGGAAGAATTGTCAATCAAGAGCGTCTCTGCCTCTAGGTTGACTGTTCTTTTCCCACCTGGTCCTTAGTATCAGCGCTTCAACTTTTGGAATGATACAGACTCAATAGTGGGGGCCTACCTGTCCACAGTTATGGCATCTGCCGTGATCTAAGGCGTGGCACAGAGTCATAACGGGAAATCCTAATCTTAGGATTGGATTCATACTAAGTCTTGGTTAGAATGGCAGAGAAGGCTATGTGATTACCTTATAGCCCTGATTGAATAATATCTGCTAGGCGTGGCTAGAGAGGCACCAAAGTACGTGGAGACACAAAGACAAAAATGTGAATAAAACTTAATTTTATTGGAAAATAGGAAATGGATTATATAGTGGTAGACAATACCACAAAACAATAACAGGATGGTAGGATCACTTTCCACAAGCATGAGTGGGACAAGTGAGTTGCGCAGCATCAGGAAACTGAACAATTGTATTTCCCAATTTGAAGCCAGCCTCATTTCAAAAGGCAAAAGCAAAAGAGAGAGATTTGTCCTTGGAATAACCCAACAAAGGGAAATAAAATCATGGTGAATGATGGCATTCACAACATTTACCCCCTCTGATTGGCCTTAGGAGAGTGATTCTTGCAGAGGAACTTAGAATGCATGCAAGCAAAAGGTTGACCACTAGAGAGGAGTTTTACCGTATACTCCAACCCTAGCTTGAAGGTCACTTCCAAGGGCCTAATCCACAACAAGTCTAGCTTATGAGCTTGTCCCCCTACTCTTTGTTGATAATACAGAACATGGTCCCCAATGTTGAACTCAGGCAGGGGAGAGCTCAAGCAGCTTGGTATTATAGGCAGATGTGTAGGTAGTAGCCTATATATCAATGATGCAGTTGACTAGATCTTTGATATGCTCATCAGGGTTCATAGCCTTATCAGAGGAGAGTAGGGGGGGCCCAAGAGCAACAGGGTAGTGGCTTCACAACCATATAGCATAGCAAAAGGGGAATACCTGATGACACTATATTTGCTAAGACAATAGGCATAGAGAGCAGCAGGTAAGTATAGATCCCAGTTGGCAGCATCAAAGTAAGTGAGTTTCCTCATGATAAAAACCAGAGTTGAGTTAGCGTGCTCAACCACCCCATTGGTGGAAGGATTATAGGGGGCAGAGAAAGACTGATGAGACCCCAAGGCTTCAACCACAGAGGCCACATACTTGGCATTGAATTTAGTCCCATTTTTAGACAACAACACTTGAGGGCAACTATGGCAGAAGAATACATCTTGCAGAAGAAAGGCAGTGTTTATCTTTGCAGTGATGTCTTTAGTAGGGAAAGCTTCTACCCACTTGCTAAAAGGATCAACAGCAATTAGGATAAAGTGGCAACCAGAGCAGGAGCAAGGGAGAGGCCCTACAACGTCAATACTGATAGTGTAAAATGTGTGTTGAGGGGGGACTAACTTGAACTCATGAGTGGTGGCTTTAGGCCATTGGAGTTGGCAATCATGGCAACTAGCAATAACATCCAGGATCAGCAGGCAAAGATTTTCCCAGAAGTAGTTCTTCTGGAGCCAGGCATGGGTCTTGGAAATGCCTCTGTGTCCCGTCTCTTTATGAGCTTGGAGCATCACTGAAAGGCAAAGACTAGGCCTTACATAGGGCAAGTAGTGGTCTTGTACTTTCTTGAAAAGCTGATTGTCACAAATGAGGGTGTCTTCAGATAGCTTAGAAAGGGTAACTCAAACTTTCTATCTTGCTCTCCCATGACAAAGGGTATCCAATTAGTTCATACAACTGGTCAGCCTCAGCAGGGTGTAGGGAAAGGATGGGCATTCTGGAAAGTCCATCAGTATTCTGATGTTGAATCCTGGGGCAGTGCAGCACAGTGAAGTCATACCCTTGCAGTTGGAGAGCCCATCTAGCTAGTTTTCCTTCTGGTTCCTTGAGTTGTTGTAGCCATTTGAGCAAAGCATGGTCAGTAACCACAGTAAAAGGGGTGCCATACACATAATGGTGGAACTGCTTGACGGCATGCTGCACAACAAGGCACTACTTCTTGGTCACACTGTAGTTCTTTTAATGCTTATTCAGGACACAAGAGCTATAAGCTACAGGGTGATCCACACCTTCATTGTCCAGTTGAGCAAAGATAGCCCCAATAGCCAGGTCACTAGCATCAGTATATAGGATAAATTCCTTATTTTAATACAATATACTAAGATGAGAGCCTCTTTGAGTTTTTGTTTGAGGGTTTCAAAAGCTTGTTGTTGGCTGGCAGTCCATTCAAAGGGGACATTAAACAGCAGCTGGACCAAGGGTTCACTAGTGTCCGCAAAATCAGGGATAAATTTTCTATAGTATCCCATCATGCTCAGAAAGACTTGGACTTCTTGCAGGTTGGTGGGCGGAAGCATTTTGTCAATGGCCTCAACTTTCTTAGTCATGGGGCAAATTCTTGTCAGAGTTGCCTCATGCCCCAAGAACTCAAGGCGTTCCTTGAAGAAGGCACACTTAGATGGTGTTAACTTAAGACCAGCTTCTCAAATCTTTATGAACACTTCCTTGAGATGATTCAGGTAGTTAGTAAAGGTAGTACTAAAGACTTCTATATCATCTAAGTACACTAGGACACACAAGAGCTCAAATCACGGAGGATGGAGTCCATAGCTTGTTGGAAAGTAGATGGAGCATTGCAGAGCCCTTGCAGCATTTGTGTAGGCTAGAACAATCCTTCAGAAGTGATGAGCTCAGCCTTCATTCTATATTTGGGAGAGAGATCAACTTGCCAGTATCCAGAAGCTAGATCCATGGAAGAGAAGAACTTAAAGCCCCCAAGGCGGCAGAGAGCATTGTCAATGTGTGGTAAGGGGTAGGAATCCTTTTTAGTTAAGGAATTCAAGCATCAGTAGTCCATTACAATACAATGACCTCCATCCTTATTTTTCAGTATGAGCAAGGGGGAGGCCCATGGAATTTGGGAAGGAGCAAGCAGTACAGCATCTAGAAGTTGCTTGAGCTCTTTAGACATTTGAGCATCCTCTACTCAACTGCGGCAGTAGGGTTTAGCGCAAAAGGGGGAGCATCACCAGTATCAATCTGGAGAATGACGCCTTTGACTAACCCATAAAGCATGCTATCCTTAGCAAAGATATCCAAAAACTGATCCAGTAGGTCAAGCACCTCTTTTTTTGAGCTGGAGATAGCTGAAGGAAGTCTTTGGTGGTGAACAATGATAGGACTTGTGGCTCATCCTCAGATAAGTTAAAGTCTTGAAACATAAAAAAGGGATGTAGTGATAGGATGTCAGGAGCATTCAACAACCTGCTATAGCCACCAACCTGCCCTCTAGACACATGTATGGGGAGAGCAGTCAAGTTGTCAATCAGCAGTTGAACAGGGTCTTTATGAGAGAAATCCAAGATTCCTGGGCAGAGATAGGGTTTGTTGCGTCCTAGCGAGGGAGGAGAGTACAACTCTAGGACCGTACATTTGGGCAGATCATACAATATTTGGGAGTCTAGGATAGCCTGAGACCCAGGAGGAATAGTCACAGCAGAGATGGCCAATAGAGGAATCTCCTCAGACGCAGGACAAGCCATGGTAGGGCACTTCATGTTGGAGGAATTGGTACAGTATTTTAAAGTGAAAACACCAGTGGGGTATTCCAAGGTGCATGTCTTAAGGCGCTTCCCGGGAACTCTAACTGGCTCTTCAAAGATCAGAGGGACCTTGTACCCTAAGATAGAGAGGTAGCCATCCTTTAAGTTGATGATCCCATTGTATTCTCTAAGGAACTGAGTACCAACTAGCAGGTCATAGCTCTCATTCTCCAAGACAACAACAGGCGCGGCCAAGAGTAGCTTGCCAAATTGCATGGGCAGAGCAGAAAAAGATCCTATAGCGCAAGTCATGAACAGCCCAGCTGTGCCATATGCCTGATGATAGTTAAGGCCAGGGGAAGTTTGAGCATCTTGAAAAGCTTTGAAGAGACAACATTAACAGGAGACCCTGTGTCTAAGACAGCCTTAATTTTCACCTTTTAGATGGATATTTCCACACATGTGGTGGTACAACTAAAGTGAGGGAAGACAGTCAGAATGTCTTGGTCTTCTGCTAGTTCTTTGTCCCACTTTTTAATCATGCATCTTAGGCCCAGGAACTCCTTATAGACTGTCTGGAGAGGGAGCAAGACAGAGACGCTCTTGAACACAGCGTCAGCAATCTCAGCAGCTTCTTTGGAAGAGATCAACAAGCACAGGAGATCTCTTGGCTTGGGTGAGGTAAGGGCAAGAGACAACTTCCTTGGCTTCAGGCAGAGGCTTGGCAGTCATTGTAGTTTTCCCAGAACGTAGCTTATAAGGGACTGCAATAGTTTCATGGACAGCTAAGACGGAATAAATATAGGCAGCAGGGTCTTCTATATCAGAAAAATTCATGTCAGAGTCATCAGATATGTTGTGGAATAGAAGCAGAATGAGAAGAGCCTCATTCTCAGCAGGCTCAGAGTCAGCAATGAAGGGGGGAATTGGAGGAGACTGGGAAGAATTGTCAACCAAGAGCATCTCTGCAACTAGGTTGACTGTTCTTTTCCCGTTTATTCTTTAGGATCAGCTCCTTCAACTTGAGGATTAGTGCAGACCCAGTAATGGTGACCTATTTGCCCACAGTTATGGCAACCCTGTTGTCAAGGAGGATTCTGCAAGTTCATGGTAAGGATACACGGCCCACATGAAGACAAACCAGAGGTAGAGGCAGCACAATTCTCTTGCACAAGTGCCCCAGAATGGGTAAGGTGCATATCCTGCAACAGTGTCTTTATGCTCTTCATGGAAGAAAGCATGGCTTTATGGGCCTTAAAGTGAAGACACAGGAGCTGGTTAGCCTTGAGGGCTTGAGCGCAAGTCATCTATGCTTCATGTGTGGTCAACTGGCGGCTTGTGATCAGTTGTTGTCCTTCCATTTAGAAGCTATCTGAAAACTCAGCTATAGTCTCCTTTGGCTTGAAAGCAATGTGCATGAAGGCGTCCTTCTTCACTTCCAAACTAAGGTCACCACCAAATTTGTCAATCAGAAGTTGCTTCATATTTTCCCAGGTTTCAATAGTGGGCAGCTCTGGCACTACTAACTCTTGGCAGGTTGGGTGTAGACAGGTCAGAATGTGTTCCTTCTTAACCTCATATGAGGCCCTTCTCATGGCAGTTTTTTTAGATAGTTAGGAAAGCTGCAATGGTCAAGGTTTTGGGGTCAAAGACTTGCTTAAAAGTAGGCTTGAAATGTGCTTCTGGAGTTGGGCCACCATTGTTGCTATTGAGTACAATTATGTGTGGGGAGAATTCTGCTTCATATTTGGTGGGGGGCTGTCTGGCCCACAGTTGGCAAACACTTTCCTCAAGGGTAGTCAAGGTTTCAGCAGTGAAGGTGCTTGTATTATTAGCTAGGGTGGTCTGCCACTCAGTAACATCCAGGCGCTGACCCTGTGCTGTTACTACCAAGGACAGTTCAGCTTGTTGGGAAGTAAGAGACAGTCCTAATAAAAGGCAAGGGGCAAACCTGTCATTTACTGAATTGATCACTTTACTTAGTTCTTGTACGTCTTTATCAAGCTCAGAGTGATCTTGCTTCAGGAGGTCCACTTCATTAGCTAGAGCTATCAACTCTCTGGCACAATGAATGTGGGGGGCTCCTGACAAGCCAGGGCAACAACCATCTTTGCCTAAAGATTCAGGTGAACTAACAACAGACGCCATTGCCTCACACAAAGTAGCAACCTCTTGTTGTAATTCAGAAACCTGAGCTGTCAGAGCAAGTACTTGAGGGTCAGGCTGAGGGGCTTTGGGGAGGCAATCTTGACTGCAGTTAAATGCTCTTAAATTGCAAATGGCATCCCAGAGTCTCTGTTCTCTATCTGCTAACTTGTCAGATGGAGGAGAAGGTGGGTCATCTTCTTTGGAGAAAGACAGTTTATTTACTTGAGTCTGGAGTTTAGTGATGGTAGCAGCAGTAGCAGCCCTTTCTTGATAAAAGTCAGTGCAAGTTTGCAGAGGCCCTTTGCAGCATGGACCTCTACTTGCTGTAATTGGTCAAAGTAGTAAGCACTGAACTTGTTGAGTTGCTGCACAAGCTATTCAAAATCAGATAGATAGGTGTTTAAAGTGGAGTCTACTTGGGCACGCCAGGGCTGTTCCAGCTGGTGGAACTCATGAAGGCGCTCTCTGATATACCCAGGGATAGATTGGCACATTCTTTCAATGGAGATGACCAAGAAAGATTGGGAGGTGACAGAGTCACACTGATTGTTGGATACCAAGGAAAACAGGGAATGTATCCATAGCTGATAGGCTGCAAACTGATCCCAGTGATGAGTGACGGCGGCTTGCAGCAATGAAATCTTCTGAATGTGGAGCCCTAATACCATTTGATGGTGGGCTAAGGCAGGTTGTACAAAGGAGGACAATAAATGTTCAGCAGAGCCAGCTGCTGAGAGAAGATGCTGTGGAAATTGTGGCGCTACAATCAATTTGTAGTATTCTGCACAATTGAACTGAAGCTGGCGGCAAGGGATGGCCCCATTATGGGCTATCCCAAAGGCTACCACCATGACTTGTTCCAAGTCAGGGATACCCAAAGGGTAGCCACTAGGCGGGGACCACTCCCAAGGTTCATCACAGTAGGGACAATAGGCAGGTTGGTGATGTCTTCCTCAATAGGAGGACTGGTAATTTAAGGCAAAGTCAGATCTTGTATGGGCAGAGGCAAAGGTCCTGAAAACGTTGTTGCAAAAGGGGTAACCAAGGGGCTTACAGCCCCTGTAGTGAGCACCATTTTTGTTGTGATCTGAGGCGCGGCACAAAGTCACAACAGGAAATACTAACCTTAGGATTGGATTCATACTAAGTCTTGGTTAGAATGGCAGAGAAGGCTATGTGATTATCTTATAGCCCTGATTGAATAATATCTGCTAGGCGTGGCTTGAGAGGCGTCAAAGTACGTGGAGACACAAAGACAAAAATGTGAATAGAACTTAATTTTATTGGAAAATAGGAAATGGATTATATAGTGGTATACAATACCACTGTTGCACTTTTTGCATGACAGCGCAACAATTATTAGAGATTATAGGGCACAGGAAATTTGCAAGAATACAGTCATATGTGAGGATATGAGTAGTATTGTAGCAGAAGAGCCAGGATTGAGAAGGACCATGATTATTGCCCAGCAATGGCTTCTGATTGTGCAGAAGCACTTAAGAATTAGGATAAAGGTCAACCAGATTAAGGATAAAATAAATATGGTTCCAAAGATTGATTTTATTTTAAATGATTAATTCTTCTTATACCTACTACAAGGGTAATCCCTGGGCTGCTAGCAATATCTTCTAGGACATTCTAACACGCCCCTAATTTGGGTAATTATTAATCTGGGTTTGGCGCTTCTTGCACATCAACCAATAGAATATCTTCATCTTCACCCAGCAAAGGTGATCCTTGCTGGTGTGGAATAATTTAGTTACTTCAGGATCACTTACTGCTTTCTTAGCATACTGCAGCTTAATGCTTATTAATGTGAAAATTAAGGAAATTCAAGATTATGGGGAATTGAACCCCGCGCCTTGGCGCTCAATGTAAAGGTAAGGCGGCGCGGTGGTGCCTGTAATATTTGCCAGGCGGCGCTTGACATAAAAGTAGTTTGGCGCCTTGGCGCTTAATCCAATTGCTAGGCGGCGCTTGTCATTGGCTAGTATTAGGCTTAGGTCAGTAGACTACTTCTAATCCAATTTGCATGAAGCTTATACTACCAATTTATGTTATTTGACAGCTGCAATTTAAATCTGCGAGCTCCGTCATAATTAGTGTCATTGTATTTTGTACTACTAATTTATGGATTTGGTTGTAGCAATCCCAATCTGTGAGCTCCGTCATAATTGGCATCATTGCTTGGTCAAATTCCCAACAACCACAAAACACTACCAGGATGGTAGGATCACTTGTCACAAGCATGAGGGGGCAAGTGAGTTGCGCAGGATCAGGAAACTGAACAATTGTATTTTCCAATTTGGAGCCAGCCTCATTTCAAAGGGCAAAAAAAAGAGATATTTATCCTCAAAACAACCCAATGAAGGCAAAAAACATGGTGAATGGCAGCATTCACAACAGCATCCTTGACATCTAGGAGGATTCTGGGAGTTCATGGTGAGGATGCAAGGGTCACGGGAAGAAGAGCCACAGTTGGAAGCCACTCAATTCTCTTGCACAACAGATCCAAAGTGAGTAAGGTGTAGGTTTTGTAACAGCGTCTTTATGCTCTCCAAAGACAAGAGAATGGCCTTGTAAGCTTTAAAGTGGAGGCACATGAGTTGATTAACTTTGAGGGCTTGAGCGCAAGTCATGTAGGCTTCATGCGCTGTTAACTGTCTGCTAGTTATCAATTGCTGTCTTTTTATATAGAACTTGTCTTAAAATCCATCAAAGTTATCTTTAGGCTTGAATGCAATGTGTATGAAGACCTCTTTTTTCACCTCTAGACTGAGATTGCCACCAAAATCATCAATTAGAAGCTGCTTCATCTCTTCCCAAGTTTCAATGAAAGGAAGTTCAGGTACTATCACCTCCTGACATGTTGGTTGCAAACAGGTTAGAATGTGTTCCTTCTTGACCTCATCAGAAGCTCTTTGCATAGCTGTCTTGTAGATAATCAAGAAGGCTGCAATGGTGGACATTTTAGTATCAAAGACTTTCTTAAAGGTATGGTTGAAGTGTACTTTGGGAGTTGGGCCACCATTGTTGCTATTGAGCACGTTTATATGCAAGGAGAATTCAGCTTCAGCTTCAGATGGGGGTTGTTGTTCCCACAGCTGGCGTACACTCTCCTCAATAGTAGTCAATGTATCAATGGTGCAGGTATTCACGTTATTATCTTGATTTTATGTTACTCAGTAATGTACATTTGTGGTCACTACAGTAGAAAGTTCAGCTAAACATGATGTTAAAGAAGTTTCCACTGAAAGAAAAAGAGAGAACCTATCCTTTACAGAGTCAATCAACTCACTCATTTCTTGAACATCCTTGTCTAGACTGAGGTGGTCTTGCTTTAGGTGGTCAAATTTGTTAGCTAGTGTTGAAACTGCAGGATTGACCTGCCAGCAAGGTTCCAACCAAGCAGGTTTGTGACCCGCAATCCAGTTTCCCCATGACCCGTAGCCAAACTAGGAAGTCAACTCAAATTACCAGATCCATCAACATGAACAGATGATGATCTTTTATGGTGGATACCTTGTTTTGGCGCTTGACTCATTACCAGAATCAAGCCACCCCCTTCTTCCATCCAACTGTGTGATCAACATAATCATGTTCCTGTTACCCATTGATTCACTACAACTATATAATCACTATATCTAAATAATGATTATATCTAGTCTTCAAATATTTTTCCCCTTGTAACTCTGCTAAAACAGCACAGTTACAACACTAGGGCAATCAACTCCCTAGCACAATGAATTCAAGGGTTCCCAGGCAACTAAGGGTAGCAGCTATTGTTGTCAGCAAGCCCAACCAAACTAGTGGCATCAACCACAGTAGCACAAAGAAAAGAAAATTCTTGCTGAAGGATAGAAACCTGTACAGTCAAGGCAGTCACCTGTGGTTCTGGCTGAGGAGGTTCTTTGGGGCACCCTTGGCTACAAGTAGACACATGTAGTTCCCTGATAGTGTCTCATAACTTCTGGTCCATATCCATCATATCATCAGACAGAGGGGAAGGGGGAACATCCTGTTTAGGTGCAGACTCTTTTTTACTTGGGTTTGAAGCTTTGCAATGGAAACAGCCTTGGAGGCTCTCTATTGGGCAACTCCCTCTTGTATTTCACAGAGATATTGAGTAGTGTGTACTGCCACCTGCTGTAATTGGTCAAAGGACTAGGTGCTAAACTTGTTAAGCTGCTCCATGAGTTGTTCAAAGTTGGAGAGGTAAACACTCAGGGTAGAGTCTACTTGAGTTTTCCAGGGTTTTTGAACTGATGAAATTCATGCAGACATTCCCTGACTTATTAAGGGATGGATGAGTGTATATGCTCTATAGAGGTAATAAGACAAGACTGAGAAGCAATGATATTGTGTTAGTTATCAGATACCAAGGAGGACAAGTACTTAATTCACTGCTGGTAAGCAGCAAACTGGTCCCAATGATTAGTTATGGTGGCTTGAAGAGACAAGATTTCTTGGACGTGAAGCCCCAACAGCATTTTATAGTGAGCCAAGGCAGGCTGCACAGAGGAAAAAAGAAGATGGTCAGCAGAACCAGCCACTAAAAAAAGAAGTTGCAGGAACTGTGGGGCAACAATTAAATTGTAATATTCTGGTCAATTAAACTGTAGCTGAAGGCGGTGGATGGCTCCATTGTGGGCTATCCTAAGGGCTACCGCCAATACTTTCTCCAAGTTGGGGTGCATATAGGGTAAGCTACCAGACAAGGACCATTTCCTAAGTTCAAGAAAGTGAAGACAATAGGCGGGCAGGAGATGTCCTCTTCAATAGGAGATCTGGTAATTTCAGGCAAATACAACTCCTGTAGCAGAGTAGGAAATGGGCCTGAGAAAGTAGTGGAAAAAATAACCAAATGTCTTACAGCCCTTGTAATGAGAACCATTTTTTGTGTCTTGAGGCGCAACACATACTCACAACAGGATTTTAACCTTAGAATTGGATTTGTACTAAGTCTTGGTTAGAATGGCAGGGAAGGTGATGCAATTACCTTGTGGCCCTAGATAATAAATCCCTACTAGGTGTGGCTAGAGAGAGGCACTGAAGTACTTGAAAAACACAAATACAAAAATGTGAATAGAACTTAATTTTATTAGTGGTATAGAAAAGAATTATATATTGGTTTTGGTTACCACAAAACAATACAAGAATGGTAGGATCACTTGCCACAAGCATGAGTGGGGCAAGTGAGTTGCTCAGAATCAGGAAGAAAAACAGATGAATTTACATCTTTGGAAATAGACCCATTTTGAGGATCAAAAGCAAAATCAAGGGATTTGTCCTTGAAATAACCCAACAAAGGCAAGATCAAAAGAGCATGAATATTGGCATTCACGACATGCTTGCTCAAAGCATCCCCCAAATATGCAATGCCAATATAAAAATCACAGTTGTTCAAGTTAGGGGCACTGGATATTGTGGGGCCATGCCAGGAGATGATAAAAGCAAAAAAATTCATCATCCCTGCCATCAACTACACAATAAGGTGATCTGTGGCACAAGGAACAATATAACATTAAGGAAATGATGTGAGATAACTTAAGGGCAAGAGAATCATCACCAAGATTATAAACCTGATCTCCTAATCATGGGCAGAGTAACTGAGGTTACTGTTGTGAACATCACCATCTACTATTCTAAAAATGGTGTCAACCACACTATTGCAGTCCTTATCACCCACAAGCTAATGGTAGGGTTGAAAGGTTAAGTCTCTTTCTGATAGAAGTGCTGAGTAAAATATCTGCCATCAAGCTTTGCCTCTGGGCATTATGCTATCAATAGCGCTAAATATATGCTGCACCCTTGTGAACTATGACATGGGCAAAATCTCATACAAACTTGTCTATGAACACAGACCAACAATTCTTAGTACCACTCTAGAACTGCACCTACCCCTACCTAAAAGATAACCTGGTAACAATGACCCTGGAGTACAAGCCAGACAGGACCAAGATGGTAAGGAAAAAAGTTTAAAGGTAATTAATACCGCTCAAGATAGAAATATTTCAAGTATAAATCAGATTCAGTTAGTAAATAACAATCTAAAAAAGTTGAACCAGGACTAAGGGGATTCAGGGTTATCATGAAAGTTGAACCAAAAAATACCTGCCCTGTCCAAGGAATTGATCCCCATACTGGGTTAAAGCTGCTGCACTGTGACGGAATTTGCCTCTTTGAACCAGGAAACTCTCACCTCAATCCCTGACTACCTGTCTCCAATGCTAAACTGGATCTTTAATGTCATGATGCAGACTGGGGTAGTTCATCTGAGGATGTAATCTAGTGCTCTAACTAGTTTTGTTCACAGTATCTGATGTCAGGGTAGTGAAACCCTATAAAAAATTGAACATCTGATAATGGGATAAAGCTTTTATTTATTAAGATATGAATTGAGTATATATACTAAGGCAAAGGAGGAGTTTTTCAATAGAGGGGAAGTGAAATTTATGAGGCCATGGGATTTAAAAAATTGGAATTGTTTAAACAACAAAACCAAACAGAGGAAACAACAAGTACAATCCAGAATGCTTAATTAATTGATCAATCTAATTCTTGTGCTTACTGAATTTGGAGTATTGGACTTATAATTGTGAAAAGTGCTTAACTTTCAGAATTAATAGTCCAGTTATTTACTAACTATCAAGTTCTATCATTTTCTGTTATCTTCCAAGACAATTGAGGCTTAGTTGAACATAATAAAGTCCATTAATTATCAATCAGGCAGTTGCTCAATCTTGGTTAACACAAGTGGATGTTTGACCTGACTTTAAGCCTAATAGTTTCAAATCCTTCAAACCTTACTTAGTTGCAACAAATATCAAGCTCAAATCTCAGATAACCTCAATAAAGTTCCAAAAGATCTGCTTTCCAACACCCCAGGTAAATATGTTTCAATATCTATAATTACTTCTCTCAGGAAAACAGTTCCCCAAGAAAAACTCTTATTAATAAATAATTGGTGGAACTCTTATAAGTTGTTCCTATCTTAAAGGATCAAAAAATTGAATAATAAATGGAGCATTACCTGGACAAGCCCCATGACGTACATAGACAATATATGGACTAGTGTGAAACTATATAACACTTTATCTTTATATCAAATAAAGTATCATTTTCTTCTCAATTTGCTCTTTATATTGTTTCATATACTTCTCAGAAGTATGTACTTGACATTTGACAATCCTTAAATTTTCCCTACAGGTTCTGAATCTAAATTACTTCCTGTTCTGCTAGTATTTTTGCACTGTGTCTTTTGTTGAGTCTGAGTGGCTTTGGTTTTACTCCCTGACCTGGAGCAACTCCCTTTCTTTGCCTTATGGACAACAGTCACTCTGTTTTTTGACCCAGGAGAGTGTCCTTGCCTGTGGCATACTCTGTCAGTTCCATTGCCCTGTTTCTGGGACACTTTCATATTACTACTAAATAAAAATCAAATTAAAATCAAATTAAATCACTTTAACTATATAAACTGTTTAATCATTTTTATTTGTTTTTATATAGTAACCCCATAGCTTGTAGTCCCTACCATCTATTCCAAATTAGGTTTTGGTTTTTCCATATTAATTAATTTTTTTGTAAATGTGAAATTTATCATACATATTGATCCATATGTTATATTTGATAATTTTCACCCAAAAAAACTCAGACTATCATATCTCTACTTTCTTCTCCAGATTGTATATCTCAAGTAGAATACACTGGTACCATTACAGTAGTTTTCAAATTTGTTGAGATAAATGTATATTAGTTAATTTAGAACGCATAGGTTCAGTCTAAAAAAATTTCAACTAGAACCAGTTGAAGGTCAATTTACTCAATAAAGCTTCCATTTATCTATAGCCAGAAAACAAAAATAGTCAATCACACAACAAAAATAAAGTCAAATACTGACTTCTAAAAATGATACAGCAAGCGGGCGGGAAACAAATTCAAAATGCATGCAATCCAGTCACTTCCTGAAGCATTCTACATCAAATTTGATAACAGTTATGTGGGAAATATGATACAAATAGAGAACTCATGAGGTTCAGTCACAAAAGTGATGAGCTCAAACACAACTCATTTTTTGAAAATATTGATTATTTTTGGGACTCAAATTGGAAAAAGTGGATTTTGGGAGTGAATCTACCAAAATCTATTCAGGGAACTACAGCATTATTTTCAATCTATGTGCATCAAAATTTGGGCATTTATGTCTAAGTGAATGTCTCAAAAAGGAGCACACATTTAAATAAAATTAATACTCTGGAAATACTTAATCTTTTTAATAGAAATTTTTATTGCTTTTTGTTATTATTAGTTTTTCAAGAGAGAGTAAATTTGATGTTGTCAGGGAGCAGTACAAGGAACTACTCCAAGCTCAGGCTGCTGATCAAGAGAGCCCAGAAATATGTTTACCGTCTACACAATTCAATGCAAGTTATGAGGAGGGTGAGTTTTATGTGTCACTAGCCCCATCCATGGGTGGCTTTTCTGATAGCCAGTATAGTTCTCCCCAAGACTAGGCCTAACCAGCGCCTGTACCACATTCTGAAGACTGGGCAACTGTGGCCCCCTTTATCCCTATGCAATCATTGCCCAAGAATTCAGGCCAACTAACCCTTGCCCTGTCTAATCTGGGTCCCCTTATTCCCAAAGCATCCCAAAAAAGTCAAATCATAACCAATGAGGTGGTAGAAGAGACTGTGAGCCTAAAGCAGAGTGGCATAAATTTTGCAGAAATTGTCACTTGGCTTCAATTTAATGAGGTGGTGATCAAGCAAGAGTTCCAAGCTCTCTTGAAGAGAGGTAGTGCAAAGCTGGTCAAGAAGCCAAAGAAGCAGATTGAATCTGAGATCAAGGATGCCTATCCTCTAATGCTTTACATCCTCCAGCGGGACTTGTACCTCCAATTGACTGAGATCTGTTGCCTACTTTGGCTACAGGGCATTATCATTACCAGCCGCACAGCGCACCTCTGGATGCATGTGTGACGGAAATCACTGGATAATATGAAGCTGTTTCTAAATGATGGGAAATTACCTCCCAAATCCACATAGAATTGATGATTAACCACCAACGCGGCTTAAAGTATCTTTTTGTGAAATTTCCAATTGTAACTCCAGGATTAAGTAGAAAAATTAGTCCTAACCAGAGTAAACCAAGATAAATGACCTTGGAAAGCATCAATGCATCTTCAGCGTAGAATTCTGGGCATTGAGAAGTGACACAATTTTAATCTTCAAGAATGGGGGGAGGAGCTACAAAATTAGCTGGCATAAAATTAACATTTTGCGGCGCCAACAACAAAGTTCCAGATGCTGGGCCCCATCTTCCTGAAATGATTCTGTTCAGAATCAGATTGTATGGAATATACCACAAAAACCCAAGCACAGGATGCATTTTAAAATTTTAAAATTAGAACTTGGGATAATTGATTTTTATTGAGTAAATTTAGGAGGACTCAACTCTTAGAGTTGAAACAGGGAAAATTATTCAATATATATCAGAAAAATTGACTAAGCAATACCACCTGAGTCTTGATCTCCTATTCCTTTGGCATCTTCAAGTAAGTATCTAGTCTAGGTTGCAAAGAACCCATGCGTGACCAGTTTCTGACAACCATGCTGATTCATAAGCTTATATTGGGTGACCCTCATATTACGTCAATTTATCAACATCAGTATGCAAGGGGGAGCTGGTTTCATCTGGCAGACTGGAGCAGCTGTGACCCATTTTCAATTGACTGTTTGGTTTAAATCTGTTAACTTGGTCAATTTTGATACAGGGTTTTGGCCTTCTGTGCCTTCTTACTTGGACAAACAATACCCAGCATTATGGAACCTACTGTGACATTACACTCTGCTTTAGCCCTGGGCACAATACCACCATCTGGGAGATGGGATAAAGAGAAATTCTTATGGGCAGGGGGGAGTTTCATTGCGGCTAGGGTAAGTTCAGGGTGACCAATAGCAGTGGGATTGCGCTTGTAGAGCTTGTGGATCAGATCAGAGGAATTTGAACAATTGTAGTGGGGAACCCAGGAGTTTTCAGAATCAGGATAACCTTTCTAAGATACCAAATATTCCAAACAGCGGCAATTCTTGCGGGAAACCAGGATAAAATTTTTTACTTGTCCTCAGGATCTCCTTCCACAAGAATGGGTTGGGAAGAGGGGGTCTCTGTTCCTTTGAAGGGAGTAAGGAGAAATTCATGGAAGGTGTGGAAAATCTTGAAAGCAGGAGGTAAATCCAGCTGATAGGCAGAGGGACCAATCTGGTGTTCTACCTTTAAGGGACCAACTTGCTTGGGACCTAGTTTGCGACAGGGAACCTTAAGTTTCATATTGCAAGCATCAACCATGACTAGATCACCTGGCCTGTAAGTTGGACCTTCCTGGCGCTTGCAATCTGTGTATTCCTTGTAAATTGTCACGGCGGCAGCAAGAGTAACTTGGAGCTCCTGATGGACCTGCTTCAATGCAGCAGCTTGATAAGTTGCAGCTTCCACATTGCTAACCAAACAAGGACCCATGTTGGAAGAAGGATTGTAACCCACATTGGCATAAAATGGCAATACTTGAGTTGACGTGTGTGGGGCGTTATTATATGTGAACTCTGCCATGGGTAGATTATCACACCAGTCATCTTGTTGTGCATTGCTGTAGCAATGTTGATAGACCTCCAAACTTTGGTTTACCCTCTCTGTTTGTCCATTGGATTGGGGGTGGAAAGCAGTAGAACATCACAATTTAATACCAAGGATTCCAGTAAAAGCTTCCCAGAACTGAGCAATAAATTGAGGACCACAATCACTTAAAATCTCCATTGGGATGCCATGTAGAGAGAAGATTTTGTTCACAAATAACCTAGCGGTTTCCACTGAAGTAATTGTGGTTGAGCAAGGTACAAAGTGTGCCATCTTTGTGAAACAATCAACTACCACCATGATTGCGTTAAACCCATTGGAATTGGGAAGCTCACCAATGAAATCTACCAACACTGACATCCAGGGGCTGCAGTAGGCAGAAGTAGAACCAGTAAACCAGTAGTCTTATTTCAACTGGCCTTGGATCAAACACATACCAAGCAATCTCAAACAAAAGCTGCTTCCTGCCAGTCAAACCTTTCCAGGAAAACTGGCAGCGGATGAATTCCACTGTTTTGTTTTTCCCTGGATGACCAGCAGTTGGACAGGTATGATTAGCCTCCATGATTTCATCCCAAATAGTGCCCTCAGGAACCCACAAGAAACCTTGATGATATAGGACTGGACCAATCTTATGATAACCCTGAGGCTGACCCACTGGGTTTGCACATGCTAGCTCTAATAGCCTATCATAGCCTTTGGAAAAAGGTTGCAGAAACTTAACTTTGGAATATAAGTCCAGGTCTGCACCCTCAGCTAAGGACATGGTGGCCAATGTAGCCGGCGGAGGCAATACAAAAAGCACCACAGCCTTGTCTGGAATCATATTATGTGTGTTAAACTTGACATCCATACTAGCATCTGGGAGATGGGGGATTCCTTCTTAGAGCATTGGCCAAGTGATTGTCATATCCCTTAATTAACTTGTAGCAGAACTTGTATATTGTCAGATCACCATGCCATCTGGATTGGCAACCTGACAAAACCCTGGGTTGTCAATAATATAGAAGAACTTTGTGGTCAGTTCTTACTACAAATGGATGACGTGCCAACATGAGATGGTGGTGCCAATGCTTTAATGATTCCACTACAGCCAACAATTCCTTGTTGTAAATCATGTAGTTGAGTTCTTGAGCCTCCATCTTCTGGGAGTAATACCCTACAGGTCTCTCAATCCCGTCACTAGCCGTCTGCAACAGCACACCAGCCACAGCATATTTAGATGCATCCATAGATACCACAAATGGTAGCTCCAGATCCACATGTCTCAATACTGGTGAAAATAACAAAAGAGCCTTGACTGCTGAGAAGGCACTTGCACACTAAGGCAACCAGACTAAAGTTGTCTTTCCACTAGCAGAATATAAAGGGGCAGCCACCTCAGACAAGGTGGGAGTGAATTTCTTCAAGAACGTACATGTACCCAGGAAACTACAAAGTTGGGATACTGTCACAGGCGTAGCATACTCTCAAACCGCAGCTTCCTTGTCAGGGGCAATGGTGTGGCCATCCTCAAAGATAATATTACTCAGAAAGGTAAACTTATATTTAAAGAATTCACACTTACTCCTTTTGATGATCAAGTTTGCTTGGAGAATGCGCTCTACAACTGCCAACAAGTGGGCCTTATGAGACTCCTCATCTGGAGAAAACACCAAGATGTCATCCATATATGCGATGGCACAAACACCTAGGAGATCTCCCAGGACTGAATCAATCAACTGGTGAAATCAAGCCGGGGCATTCTTCAATCCAAAAGGCATTAGCGGAACTGGAAGATACCCTTCTTAGTTCTGAATGCTGTTAACCATTACATTCCTCCTGAAATCCTGATTTGATTGAAAGCATTCAACAGATCAAGTTTTGAGAATACCTTGGCCTTCTCAACACATCTAGAGATCTGTGCTTTGAGAGGTAAAGTATAAGGATCCGGAATTGTAATGTTATTCAAATTCCTGTAGTCAACACAAGGACAAAGGGACCCATCAGTCTTCTGAACAAACAATAACAGAGAGCAGATTGACAAAGCCTTCTTAAAAATGTAGCCTTTTGCCAACATGTCACAATTCCACTCTTCCAAACATGCATCTTCCTTCAAGGTTAAAGGGTAAATAGGAGATGCAATTCTGATCAGATCAACAGTGAACTTAAAGTCAAAGTCATACTGAGTGTGCTTGGGAAGGACCTCGCCTCTGGTGGCATCAAATGCCGTGGACCAGGGTTGCAAACATGCCGGTAAATCTGAACTTACAGGGACAGGGACAGGAAACAATTGTATGGTCTGTGATGATTGCTCAGATTCAGACATATCCAACAGCAGAATACAAATAGTTATACACAAGGAGTGTTCCACCTGTAGCTCATTTTTCTCCAGTAAGGTCAATACATTATGATCTCTCCACCAACTCACTCCCAAAATGATAGGATATATAAGGGTAGGGCAAACAGAAAAACTTGCGGTAAAAGACTGGCCTGCTACTACAAAAGTAACTGGCTTCTTCAGCTGGAAAGAGGGAAACATTTGACAATTTCCACCCCTAACAAGCATTACCAGATGGTACTTGGTTGTAGCAAGTCAGCAGTCTCCACACTCATAAATTTTTTGGAAGCACCTGTATCTAACAAGATGGCTGGCTGATAGATTGTATGACCATTATTGATGCTACCATGAAACAAGAAGTAACCAGAAGTGGATTTTTTGCAGCAAAGGTTGCAATCTTGGCAGGGTCTTGTTTTTCATTGGCAGTATGGACAGCAGCTAAGGAAGCAGGATGCTCCTGGAAGTAACGCTCAATCATTTCTTGGACGGCAGCTGGAAGAACAGGGTTATCACAATCAATGGGAACAAGGGGCAACTCTTTGGATGTAATAACAGAAGATTTTGCAGGTACAACGTGCTGAAGCATTACCAAGGAACTATCAGGAACAGACACTACAGGGCCTCCTTTTCATCACTGGGTTTGTTCACCACTGCCAATTGTAGCTGAGACAAGCTAGGGAGAGAAAGATCTTGGCTTTGATTGGAAGGAACTACCAAGGAGCAAGGACCAGAAAACCAAGAGCGTGCAGCAGGTTTATCCTAAATTACCAATGTACCTTGTTTGGAAGTAGACAGATTTGAGACCAGAGAAAGAATTTGGCTTACCAGGGCCTCAGTTGTGATTAACAGGTATCCCAAACCGCCAAATCCTGGGCAGTCTTGTCAACTGCTAACCACAACACTGAGAGTTTGTTCACCTCAGGAACATTGATTGTACGGCAGTAGGTAAGAAACTGAGGAAGGAATACCAAAAGCAGAGTTGTACCCTGACGGAAGGTGTACAGCTTACAATATACTTTGAGCTCCTCAATAGATACACACAAATTTTTAACAAAGAGTAAGGAGATGAATTCTCAGTTAAAACACGTGGATTGCGCTCCACCGCGGACAACAACCATTCTCAAGCATCTTCAGAAACCTTTGTCATCACATGGTAAAATTGGGATTTGTGACTAAGGCTAGAGCTGGAATAAAATGATAATGCTGACAAAACTCCACGCGAAATTTCATCAGTGGGTGGGGCAGGAAAATAATCTGGGCGCCAAAATGACATGAAGCAACAGAAATAGGAAACAGAGGATCCAGTCTCTACAACAGCAACTGGAGATGGAAACTAAAAATTAAAAAAAAGCCCAAACGGAAAGCTCAGAAATGAACTGATGCAAATAAACATGGTAAATGAAGATATCTTGATGGAGCAGGAGAAAAGAAACACAAATTCATGACAAACTGCTTCCAAAAACTCAGACATAGAAGAGTTGAGTAATGTGACAGAAATCACTGGATAATATGAAGCTGTTTCTAAATGATGGGGAATTACCACCCAAATCCACATAGAATTGATGATTAACCACCAACGCGGCTTAAAGTATCTTTTTGTGAAATTTCCAATTGTAACTCCAGGATTAAGTAGAAAAATTAGTCCTAACCAGAGTAAACCAAGATAAATGACCTTGGAAAGCATCAATGCATCTTCAGCGTAGAATTCTGGGCATTGAGAAGTGACACAATTTTAATCTTCAAGAATGGGGGGAGGAGCTACAAAATTAGCTGGCATAAAATTAACATTTTGCGGTGCCAACAACAAAGTTCCAGATGCTGGGCCCCATCTTCCTGAAATGATTCTGTTCAGAATCAGATTGTATGGAATATACCACAAAAACCCAAGCACAGGATGCATTTTAAAATTTTAAAATTAGAACTTGGGATAATTGATTTTTATTGAGTAAATTTAGGAGGACTCAACTCTTAGAGTTGAAACAGGGAAAATTATTCAATATATATCAGAAAAATTGACTAAGCAATACCACCTGAGTCTTGATCTCCTATTCCTTTGGCATCTTCAAGTAAGTATCTAGTCTAGGTTGCAAAGAACCCATGCGTGACCAGTTTCTGACAACCATGCTGATTCATAAGCTTATATTGGGTGACCCTCATATTACGTCAATTTATCAACGTCAGTATGCAAGGGGGAGCTGGTTTTATCTGGGAGACTGGAGCAGCCGTGACCCATTTTCAATTGACTGTTTGGTTTTAATCCGTTAACTTGGTCAATTTTGATACAGGTTTTCCGGCCTTCTGTGCCTTCTTACTTGGACAAATAATACCCGGCATTATGAAACCTACTGTGACAGCATGGGCTTGTAGTCAGTATTCTGATTCTTACCAATTGGCTGGCCAATGAGTTGGATGATGGCTCTGTTTTTCTCTATGACCCTGTAATTGATGCCAGCATCACCTGCTGCCTATCCTTCATTTTGGATAATGTGATTTTTGTATCCTACTATAATTTGTCATTACAAGTTCAGGATTATGGTTTCTTGGTATTAAAGAATGCCCCCAAGGGTAAAAAGAAGGAAAAAGAGGGGATTATGTAGGTGCATTCCTTTCAGCTTCCCCAAAAGGGACCATATTTTACCAAACCACAACCAGTTACACCAATGGGTACTGGTACAGGAAATTCCTCTCCAACCTGCTAGCCACCTACAGTAAATTCAGGACCTAAAGGTAAAAATGCAGGATTGTCAAATTCTTTTACATGAACTCACCAACTTAATGGAGTAATTTTCATCCCAGAACACCTTTGTTTTTTATATAAAATGATGAAAAATATTCCAGTAAGCTGGTGAGTTCACGCAAAAGAATTTGACAATCCCGCATTTTTATCTTTAGGTTCTGAATCTACAATATAGCTTGGACAATTCCAGATTCAAAAAAATTCTGAGCTACCAAATAGAGTGCAGTGAAGTGGCCTCTGAGAAGATCCAAGCAGGCAACCATGATGTCTCAATTTCCCCTGTCAGGCATGCTGATCTTCACTTGAGTGATGTGTTGTTCTTCAACATTGGGGACACCATCTGTGGGCACAACCCCACAACCTTCAGCCAGGTGGTTATTGCAGCCAACAACTCAACTGTGATGTTTCCCTGTCAGAAGGTTGCTGACATGTTCACAAAGATGGCCTTGTATGCTCTCAGCAGCAGCCCTCTACCAAAGGACCCACAGCTGCCCCCTTGTAATTCCCTGGCGTACAAGCCAATTGCTGTCCTTCCTGAGTCCAAATATGGTGTCATACATCATGAATTCACCCAAGCCACTCAAGGCACTCAATAACCACTGGGCCCTACAGCTGCCCTAGTCCCCAGCCAACCAATACAGTTGTTTGGAACCCACCCATCCACCCCCAGCCAATAAAGTCTTCCTTCTCAATCCATCCTGCCAACTAGTGCCCCTGCCCAATCCCATTTTGCCCAATAAAACTTGTCCCCCAAAATTTTTTCTTTTATAATAGATATTGATTTAACTTAAATGTATTTTTTATTGTTATAATATATATTTTACATTTAACTACAGTAATGATTGATTTTTATCATGCCACAAGTTAAATTTGGCTGCTTTAATATTTATTAATTCTATTGTTTTCTTTTTTAACTTTAATATTTTCAAAGTGCTACAATAAAGTGAATTTAAAAGCTAAAAGTACTACAGACCAGCCAATCAGAATGGGTGTACATGTGATGTCTTTGTGCTTGATTTAGAACAGACACACCTCAGTTATTGCACCCAGTTTAACTTAATGAAATAAGCCTGTTGAAAAAAGGACATGCCTTTGTTTGAAAATTGACACACCAACTTTTGGTCAATCTAGCACCAGACCACTGGGTTCTCTGGTGCTAGTGTCAAAACAGTAGGCTTGACCTGCCAGCAAGGTTCCGAGCAAGCGGGTTGATGACCTGCAATCCAATTACCCAGCCACTCAAAGCCAGACTAGGAAGTTAACTCAAATTGCCAAATCCAAAAACATGAACAAATGATAATCCCTTATGGTGAATGCCTTGTTTTGGCGCTTGACTCATTACCAGAATCAAGCCACCCCCTTCACCATCCAACTGTGTGATCAACGCTATCATGTTCCTGTTACCCATGATTCACACCAGCTATATAATCATTATCTTCCGATAAAGAACATTATCTAGTTTCTAAATATTTTTTCCCTTGTAACTCTGCTAAAACAGCACAGTTACAACATTGGTAGCCAAGTAGAATCTCCATCCTACCTCATCTTGTAAAATTCTGCCTGTTGCCTGTACTTGCTGCGGCCAAAAAATCCTTGACAGGTCATGTCTGGCCTCCCGCTGGAAGGGACTCTGTACACCCCTGGTACCAAGATACCTGATGGTTTTGTCCTATACCAGAACACAGTGATCCCACTACCTGCCTTCAACGCCATGTCTGCACAAGGGATATTCTAGACGGCCGCCGCCATTCTGCAACCAACCAACAAAAACACCATGCCCGCCTATGTAGCCCAAAGACTACAAAGCGCTGCCTTGGAACCTTTTGCCAGGGCCAACAACAACAACGCTGCCACATGGGTCCAGTCCGCCCAGAGCAAACTGGCCCAGATGGAATGCCTGCAGCAACTTTGGATTGCAGAAATCTCCATCCAACTGACCCACAACACTGGCACCTGGTGCAACAAATGGCACAAGGTTCACATCAAGAAGAACTGGAATACCTTCAAACAAGACTTCTTGGCAAGGTTTGTGCTTAAGGACACGGCACTCATGATTATACGTCAAGTAAAGAACTTAACCCAGAAAGGCACTGTGAAGGAACTCACCCGTGCTTGCAAGGAACTTTGACTACGCGCACCCTCTGACATGGCCTTTGACACCCTAGACACACACCTCATGTACTATGATGCCCTCAATTGCATGTAATGAGGCACATGAACCTGGACCAGGTGACCAACCTGCAAATTCTGTATTGCAAGGCGGAGAAAGCGGAACAAACATCCAACACCCCACATAAGGAACAAACTGGACTACAAGAGAGACCCAAGGATTCTCACATAGGCAGGCACTCCACTTGATCACCCCCTGTAAACAACAGGAACAACACCAAACATAAACCCTCAGGTTCAAATGGACATGGAAGTGGGAACAATGGCCAGTAAAATTGTATCCATTTCTGTATCACTGCCACACAAGGCAATCAAGGCAAGGGAAAAGCCTGGGGAGAGCATTAAGCAAGTCAAGCTCTCCCCACATAACTCCTGACTCACCCAATAATGAGTACTAACCCAAGGACGTGGGCCAATGCCCAATGATTCAGGTACCCTCAGAGGACCTGGTACTGTACACCATTGCCAGACATCCCAATAAACGGATGTCCTATCCTTTCTGTTTTTGCAGTTACACAGGCTTAGCACTCCTGGACTTAGGCGTGGATCAAACCCTAGTCAACAGCAGCTTTGTGGACAATTTCAAGCTAGCTGCTAATCCTTTGCGGATTAAAAACGTGGTTTTAGCTGATGAACACCACATTGCCATGACAAAAGAAACCACCCCCTTCTCTGTCATGCTTGAGAACCTCCACTCCACCATTCAAGGTCCCTTCATCAACTTCCCAAAGTTTGACATTGTACTGGGGTTGGATTGATTACAAAAGAACACTCTTCACGTAGACTGGGCAACCTTGGTGTTGACCATCAAGCGTGAAGGTGTCAACCACCAGATCTAACCCAACTCAGTGGACCAACTCCTACGCAACCACATCTTTGTACACATCACAAATACCCTGGACAAAAAGAAAAACCTGAAGGCAATTGACTGGGACTCCTGCCAGTATGAGATCATACACTTCAAAGATCACCAGGATACCTCCACACCTCAGGATTGCAAAATTGTGGACTGCCATCCAGAAATCTTCAAGGAACCTCTACCTGGGTTGCCTCCAGAGAAACACATCCAACATTCCATCCAGCTCAAAGAAGCTGTACCCAAAGCATGTCATATCTACAGGCTGACCTCAAACAAAGACAACACCCTATGTGCCTACCTCAAGGAAGCATTGGAGAAAGGACTTATCTGCCCCTCACAGTCTCCCTTTGGGGCTGCCGTATTCTTTGTGGCCAAGAAGGATGGTACCTTGCATCTGGTCACAGACTACCAAGCCCTAAACAAAGTTATTATCAAGAATAGTTATCCACTACCAAGGATTGACAACCTCTTTGAAGCCTTGGGAGGAGCCACAGTCTTCTCCAAGATTGACCTAACTACAGGCTACAACCAGATTTGTATTAATGAGGAAGACATTCCCAAAACAGCCTTCTGCACTAAGTACGGCTCCTACAAATGTGTGGTACTCAACTTTGGCATGACCAATGTCCTGTCCACTTTTGTAACATTCAAGAACAAGGTGTTTGCCCTGCACATAGACAAACATGCCTTAGTCTACCTGGACAACATCATTGTCTAAAGCCCCTTGGTGGAACAACACCACAAAGACCTAGAGGCAGTCTTTGATATCCTGGCATAACATAAACTGCTGGCCAAGCCCTCCAAGTGCCAGTTCTTCCACAAGCAATTGCCTTTCCTGGGACACATAGTCTCAAAAGATGGCATCAAACCCAACAGTCAAAAGATACAGGCCATCTGCAAGATGTCACCACCCAAGGATAAGTTGGAACTCCACACCTTCCTGGGGATGGTGGCCTATGTACACCACTTCATACCTGACTGTGGCGTTTGACTGCCCCCTTATCTGCCATAACTGGCGCCAAATCCAATTTTGTGTGGACCCCCCAACGCAACCTCTGTTTTATATGTCTCAAAGAGAAGCTCACAATGGCTCCTATCCTGCAATACCCCAAACGTAACAGGGAATACAAAAAAAAACTGACGCCTCAGATGCATCCATTGGGGGAGTACTACAAATCAAAAATAATGATGATTATTTCCTTCATGTGCTTATGAATCCCAAAAGTTGACAGATGGAAAGTGTCAATACCCTATCCACGACAAGGAACTGCTGGCCATTGTACACTGCCTAGTCAAATGGTGTTGTTATCTAGAACAACAGGAAGAATTCACAGCATTGATTGAACACAAGTTGCTCATATACTTCAAAACTCAAGCAAATCTATCTTGACGCCAAGCCTGCTGGATGGAACTCTTGGAGAGATTCAATATGCTCATTGTGGGGTTCCTGGTCACCAGTCCCCAAAGTGTGTCCTGGGTCATAGTCAGGGACCGGCTTGGAGGAGCCGTCATTCTCCAACAGTGGTGAATAGTTGGTTAGGAGCTTAAACTTGGCCTGCATAAGAGCAAACTCTTCCAGTACCTTCCCAATCACTAGGCAAGCCTCTCCACTATACACTTGTACTTCAGCAGGCTCAGCCCTTCTGTAGGCTGATACCAATCCTGTAATAGTCTAGCAAATTCTCCCCCAATAAACTCTCTTCCTCTATTCATCATTTTAAGATGCCTAGTCACCTTTTCCCACTCCACTTGGGTAGACTTACTAGAGGCAAACTTCCTGCACCCTAGGCAATAGGATTCCTTGTCCCCTGGGCTAGGATAGAAAATATGGGGTAATTGACTCATAGAACTTATATCCTTTCTTAACGCAGGAAATTTGGGTAGGGGTTGTAATAGGTGCTTTATTCACAGTCAGAAGGAAGATCCCCTTAGAAAACTTCTGATATATGGCCTTGGGATAGGGAATAATGAGGGGTTTGTGCCAATACTTGGAGTCCTTGTACTTAGTCTTTGGCTCCTGCTCCTTGTTCTTGGGCTCCTGCACTTCAGTCTTGGGCTCCTGCTCCTTGGTATTGGGATCCTGTGTTCTAATCTTGGGCTCCTGTGGTCTGTTCCAGCTCTGGCTTCCTACTCCTGGTCTTTTGGCTTCTTCTGTAGCTTTTTGTGGCTTTTGTAATCCACTTGATCCAGTCTCTGAAGAGTCTCAGATAACTCTCTCTTTTATAGCCCCTTGTTTCAGACCAAAAACCTCTCTTAGAACTTTGGTTCTTAAAAGCTTAAACTATCCTGGGTTTCTCCTCCTATAATATATTAAACCTTTAAACTTACTTTAGCCAATGAAAGCCCTAAATTTTCTGCTTCTGCTCCTCATTTTTTAGGCTTTAACTCTTAAGTTAAAGCCCTTAAAACACTGATCAAATAGACTCCAGCTTGTAGCCAATCACACGCCTTGATTCAACGGTTTTGCCAAAAACGTTTCCCCAGATGACCTGTTCTTGACCCTGGTTCAAGCCCAAAGCTGTCTTGCTCCAGGTAAACAACTGCTCTGCATTTCAAACAATTTTGTCGTAACTCCTGTCACGTTTCCCCAGCAATCTTGAGCGCTTCCACATATGTTTTACTTAGGCAAATTTCAACCCCTTGATTTTTTAACATTTCTCCATGTCTCTCTGTGTTTCCTTCAACGTTTTGCAACTTCAAACCTGCTTGCTGATTGTCCTTTTGCCTCTCCTAGTTGTTCTTGGCAAAATTAGCTCTTTTGCCCTCATAGTTTCTCCGTTCCATTTTCAGCTTCTTTCCAGCTCCCTTCTTCTTTAATCCTTCTTTCTAAATAAATTTATAGTTCTAACAAACTATATATTATTTTCCTTCTCTTTCTTTTTCATTAAAAGATTTTTAATCCTTTTTTAATCATAATCATGCAGTATTTAATTATTTTTTTCTGCTTCTTTTTATCTATTTTCCTCTCAAAAGACACCAGAATCAGCTCTTCCAGCCTCTGCATCCAGTCTAGCTATTTCATCCTCTCAGCTCTTCAGTTCTTCACCACCATCTTCTGGTCCTTTGGCCATCCTGCATCATAATCTTCTTGTCCTGCAACTTTTCCTTAACCAGTTCCTCAACTAATCATTACTAGGAACCTCCTTTGTTCCTTCTACACACTGAACCATATTGATTCCTATAATTCAATATGAATTAACAGTCCATCAACTAGCCTTCACTGTGACCAAACAGTAACTCCTGCTAGTTTTCTATGTTAATTCTTTGAACCACCTTGGTTCTTTATCTCAGTCCCCATTACCAGAACTTATAGACCCAGCATGAGTTTACATTAAACTGGCGTTTAACTGGGCCCTTGCAAGTGGCACTCCACTTATGCCATTCAACCATAGATAAATGTCTATGTGTTGTCTTTACTCACCCAGGTGATTAATTCTGGGCTTTCAATTGCAGAGTAATCAGCTCCACTTCCCAGAGGCCTGATCACACCAAGTTCTGCAGCTTGCTTCCCCAAGCAAGCCGCCTTGGTGACATCTCTGCAAAAATCTATGCCCTCCAATGCTCACTTTGGGTTCCCCCAAAGCTCCCATAGGGGCATAAACAAGGACATCCTACCAGTCTGTTAGGTAGGGTGCTTGCTCAAAGACCTACTGTAAGCGTATCAGGGTACGTCAAGCTCTCAAAGATCTTCCCCTCCCTGGCAGCCCACGTTACCCGCAAGGAGTCTGTCGTGAATAACAGGATTCACTATGTTTTGATTTCGCCTTTGTTGGGCCATTTTGAGGACAAATCTCTTGCTTTTGCTTTTGACTCTCAAAATGAACTGGCTTCTGCTTCAGGAAATATGATTGTTTGGTTTCCTGACTCTGTGCAACTCACTTGCCCCACTCATGCTTGTGGCAATTGATCCTACCATCCTGGTAGTGTTTTATGGTATTCCTAACCACTATATATTCCATTTCACATTCACCAATAAAATTAAGTTCTATTCACATTTTTGTCTTTGTGTCTTCTGTACTTCTGTGCCTCTCTCTAGCCACGTCTAGTAGAGATTATTCATCCAGGACCGCAAGGTAAATGCTATTGCCTTCCCTGTCATCTAACCAAGACTTAGTACAAATCTAATCCTTAGGGTAGGATTCCCTGTTGTGTGTCTGTGCTGCGCCTCAGAACACAACAAAAATGGTGCTCACTACAGGGGCTGTAAGCCCCTCAGTTATCCCTTTCAAATCTACGTTTGAAGGTCCCTTGCCTCTGCCTATTGTCCCTACTGTACTGAATCTTGTGAATGGTCCTCGCCTAGTTGCTTACCCTATGGGTACCCCTGACTTGGAACAAGTCATGGCAGTAGCCCTTGGGATAGCTCAGGACAGGGCCATCCCTTGCCTTCAGCTACAGTTTTGCTGTGCCAAATACTATGAGTTAATTGTGGCCCCTTAGTTTCCACAACACCTCCTCCCAGCGGCTGGCTCCGCTGATCATCTGCTGTCATCCTTTGTACAGCCCGCCTTGGACCATCACCAAATGGTGTTGGGACTCCACGTTCAAGAAATCTCGTCTCTACAAGCAGCTGTTACCCATCATTGGGACCAGTTTGCCACCTACCAACAATGGCTTCATTACCTGTTTTCCCTGATATCTGACAATCAGCGTGATTTGGTCACCTCTCAAACACATTTAGTCAATTCCATTGAGCAAATACGCCAGTCCATCCCTGAGTACGTTAGGGAGCAACTACATGAGTTTTACCAGTTAGAACAACCCTGGCGCACTCAAGTAGACTCCACCCTAAACACTTGTCTCTCTGATTTTGAGCACCTAGTGCAACAGCTCAATGCATTCAGTGTTTATTTTTTTGAGCAATTGTAACAGGTAGCTGACCTTGCCGCCCAAGGCCTAAATGAGCTTGGTGCAGAATTTGATCAAGAAAGAGCTACCACTGCCGCTGCTATTGCCAAACTTCAGAGTCAGATGAATAAGCTGTCCTCTCCCAAACCTGATGCTCCGCCTTCTCCTCCTGCTGATGATCTGGTGGACAGAGAGCAGAGAATCTGGGAAGCAATCCTGGAATTACGTGCTTCCACTTGTAGCCAAGGACGTCCTACTGAAATGCCTCAACATGATCCCCAGGTTCTTGCGCTGACTGCTCAGGTCCTGAACTGCAGCAAGAAGTTGCGGCTTTACGTGAGGTAGTGACGGCTGCTGCTAGTCCACGAGGGTTACCGAGGAAGATGGATGTTGCCCTAGCTTGGAGGGGGCTCCTCAAATCCACTGTGCTAGAGAGTTGATTGCCCTAGCTAATGAGGTGGACCATTTAAAACGAGACCAGACTGAGTTGGACAGAGACGTACAGGAGATGAATGAGCTGATTGATTCAGTAAACAACAGGTTCACCCCTTGCCTATCAGTGGGGCCATTCCTTACTTTGCAACTGGCTGAACTCTCCACGGTTATCACTACAAGGACAATGCCTAGATGTTACTGAACAACAGACTGCTCTAGCCAACACTACGGGTGCCAGAACTACCAAGACTCTGACAACCCTTGAAGAAAGTGTTTGACAACTGAGGGCTAGACAACCCCCCTCCAAATCTGAAGCTGAGTTCTCCCTGCGCATAAATGTACTCAATAGCAACAATGGTGGTCCAACTCCTGAGGCACATTTCAAGCCTACTTTTAAGCAAGTGTTTGATCCTAAAACCTTGACTATTGCAGCTTTCTTAACTATTTACAAGACTGCTATGAGGCGAGCATCAGATGATGTTAAGAAAGAACATATTCTGACTTGCCTACATCCGACCTGTCAAGAGGTAGTTGTACCAGAGCTGCCCTCAATTGAGACCTGGAAGGACATGAAACAACTCTTGATTGACAAGTTTGGTGGTGATCTTAGCCTGGAGGTGAAAAAGGATGCTTTCATGCACATATCCTTCAAGCCCAAAGAGACATTAGCTGAATTTGCCAACAGATTTTACATGGAGGGACAACAGTTAATAACAAGCAGACAATTGACGGCGCATGAAGCATATATGGCCTGCGCCCAGGCCCTCAAGGTGAATCAACTCCTATGCCTCCATTTCAAGGCCCACAAGCCTATGCTGTCCTCCATGAAAAGTATAAAAACACTGCTCTAAGATATGCATCTTACCCATTCTGGGGCAGTCATTTGGGAAAGTTGTGCCGCTTCCAACTCTGGATCTTCTTCTTGCGGCCCTTGTATCCTCACTATGAACTCACAAAATTCTCCTTGAGGTCAGTGTTGCCACAACTGCGGTCAGATAGGTCACCACTCTTGCATCTGCACAAATCTGCGGGTTGAAGGAGCTGATCCCAAGGATCAGTTGGGAAAAGAACAGTCAACCTAGAGGCAGAGACGCTCTCGCTTGACAATTCTTCCCAGTCTTCTTCTATACCTCTGCCTGCTACTGACTCTGAGCCTGCTGATGATGAGGCTCCTCCTATCCTCCTTCTGTTCCATGACATTTCTGATGATTCTGATGTGGATGAATCTGATGTTGAAGACCCTGATGCATACAGGTATTCTGTTCTTGCCGTCCCTGAGACTATTGCCGTTCCCTACAAACTACAATCTGGGAAGACCACAACTACCACCAATCCCTTGTCTGAGGCCAAAACAGTTGTCTCCCGCCCCTATCTTACTCAGGCAAAATGGTCCCCTGTATTAGTGAAATCATCAGAAGAAGCCGCTGAAGTTGTAGACGCTGTTTTCAAGAATGTATCTGTCTCATTCCCTCTCCAAACCGTATATAAGGAGTTCACAGGACTAAGATGCATGATTGAGAAATGGGACAAGGAACTAGCTGAGGCCCAGGATATCTTGGCTGTTCTGCCACCCTTTGGACGCACCACCACCCAAGTAGAGATATCTATCCAAAAGATCAAGATCAAAGCCGTCCTGGACACCGGTTCTCCTGTCAATGTTGTTTCTTCTAAACTGATGAAGAAACTTAAGCTGGCCCCTGATCTCAACTACCATCAATCTTATGGCACTGCTGGTCTCTCCATGACTTGCGCCATTGGTGCGTACTCTGCCTTACCAATGCAATTTGGTAAACTCCTGTTGGCTGCGCCGGCTGTTGTTCTAGAAAATGAGAGCTATAACCTTTTGGTTGGTACCCAGTTCCTTTGGGAATATAATGGGATCATCAACCTAAAGGATGGTTATCTTTCTATCCTAGGGCACAAAGTCCCTCTGACCTTTGAGGAGCCCATCAAAGTTCCTGGTAAACGGCTGAAGACATGTACTCTGGAGTACCCCACTGGAGTTTTCACCCTAAAGTACCAAACCCATTCCTCCAACATTAAATGTCCTCCCATGGCTTGTCCTGCAACTGAGGGAATCCCTCTCATGACCACATCTGCTATCACCATCCCCTCAGGCTCTCAGGCTATCATAGACTCCCAGATATTATATGAACTACCTGAATGGACTTTCTTAGAGCTGTACTCCCCTCCTTTTCTGGGGCGTAATGAGCCTTACCTTTGTCCTGGAATTCTAGACATTTCCCACAAGGATCCCGTTCAATGACTAGTTGCCAACCTTACTGCACTTCCTATGACTGTATTCAGAGGACAGGTCGTTGGTTACAGAAAGTTGTTAAATGCTCCTGACATCTTGTTTCTTCACCCCTTTGGAACGTTTCAAGACTTTAACCTACCCAAAGACAAGCCTCAAGTCCTATCTCTGTTCACTGCCCAAGACTTCCCTCAGTTGTCCCTGGTTCAACAGAAAGAGGTGCTTGATTTACTAGACCAGTTCTCAGACATCTTTGCTAAAGATAGTACTGATTATGGGCTATCCAAAGGTGTGATACATCATATTGACCCTGGCAACTCCCCCCTTCCGTGCTAAACCATATTGCCGCAGCTGCGTGGAGGATGCCCAGGTATCTAAAGAGCTCAAACAATTGTTGGACGCTGGACTGCTTGCTCCCTCTCAGAGTCCCTGGGCTTCTTCTATGCTCATTTTAAAGAAAAAGGATGTTGGACACCAGATTGTGATGGACATTTGGAGGTTGAATTCTCTAACCAAGAAAGATTCCTATCCCTTACCATGCATTGATGACGCCCTTTGACGCCTTGGAGGTTCTAAGTTTTTCTCTGCCATGGATTTGGTGTCTGGCTACTGGCAAGTTGACCTCTCTCCTGAAGACTGTCAGAAGGCTGCACTCATCACATCAGAAGGATTGTTTGAGCCTACTTGCATGCTGCAAGGGCTCTGTAATGCTCCGGCAACTTTCCAAAGGGCCATGGACTCCATCCTGCATGACTTGAAGTTATTGTGTGTCTCAGTCTATCTAGATGATATAACAGTCTTCAGCGCAACTTTCACTGATCACCTAGCTCATCTTAAAGAGGTGTTCATAAAGATTCAAGAAGCTGGCCTCAATTTAAAGCCTTCTAAGTGTGCTTTCTTCAAAGAGCGCCTTGAATTCCTGGGCCATGAAGTAACCCAAACAGGAATTTGTCCAATGACCAAGAAGGTTGAAGCCATCAACAAAATGCTTTCGCCCACCAACTTCCGAGAAGTACAAGTCTTTCTTGGCATAATGGGTTACTATCAACAATTCATCCCTGATTTTGCTGATACTAGTGAACCCCTGGTCCAACTATTGCGTAATGTCCCTTTTGATTAGATCACCAGTCAATAGCAAGCCTTCAAGACTCTAAAGAAGAAACTCAAAGAAGCACCCATTTTAGTGTACCCTGATTACAATAATGAATTCATCTTGTACACTGATGCTAGTGACCTTGCTAATGGGGCTATCTTGGCTCAGCTTGACAATGAAGGTGTGGCCCACCCTGTAGCCTATACTTCCTGTGTGCTGAATAAGCATGAAAAGAATTATAGTGTTACAGAGAAGGAGTGCCTTGCTGTGCTGCATGCAGTCAAACAATTCTGCCACTACATATATGGTACTCATTTCACTGTTGTCACTGATCACACCTCTCTTAAGTGGTTACAACAACTTAAGTAGCCTGAAGGACGCTTAGCCAGATGGGCTCTCTGCCTGCAAGGTTATGATTTCACTGTGCTCCATTGTCCCAGGATTCAACATCAGAACACTGACAAGCTATCCCAAATATCCCATCCTTGCCCTACATCCTGCTGAGGCAGACCGCCTGTACAAGCTAATTAGCTACCCTTCTTCCTGGGAAAGTGAGACAGAAGAGGTTTGACTTGCCCTGTCCAAATTGTCTGAAGACACCCTCATACGCGGCAACCAACTCTTCAAGAAGGTGCAGGGTCAATACCTGCCATATGTTTGTCCCAGTCTTTGCCTCTCCTTGATGTTGCAAGCCCATAAAGAGACTGGTCATGGAGGCATTGCCAAGACCTTTGACTGGCTTCAGAATAATTACTTCTGGGAGAATCTTTGCCTATTGATCCCAGATGTCATAGCTAGTTGCCATGACTGCCAACTTCAGAGACCCTGGGCGGCTTCCCATGAGTTCAAATTGGTTCCCCCTCAACACGCATTTCACACTGTCAGCATTGATGCTGTAGGTCCTCTCCCCCGCTCACGCTCTGGATGCTGCTTTATCCTGATTGCTGTTGACCACTTCAGCAAGTGGGTAGAAACTCGCCCTACTAAAGACATCACTGCTAAGACTACCGCTGCCTTCCTTCTGAGGATGTTTTCTACTGCCATGGCTGTCCTCAAGTGCTGTTATCAGACAACAGAACCAACTTCAATGACAAACTTGTAACCTCTGTTGTTGAAGCTCTAGGAACTCACTAGTCTTTCTCTGCCCCTATAATTCTTCCACTAATGGGGCAGTTGAAAGTGCCAACTCAACACTGGTTTCTATCATGAGAAAACTCACCTACTCTGACGCTGCCAATTGGGATCTATATCTACCTGCTGCACTCTTTTCCTACCGTCTGAGCAAGCATCAGATCACAGGGTACTCCCCCTTTGCCATGTTGTATGGGCGTGAAGCCACCACTCTGTTGCTCTTGGGTGTTCCCCTACTCTCCTCTGATAAGGCCATGAACCCTGATGACCACATCAAAGACTTAGTCAACCGCATCATTGATATACAGGCCACCACCTACACTTCTGCATATAAGACTAAGATGCTCAAGCTCTCCCCTAACAACGCTGGGCGCTCCCCCTTGCCTGAGTTTGATGTTGGTGATCATGTCCTATATTATCAACACCGTGTGGGTGGGCACACGCACAAACTAGACTCCCTGTGGATTGGTCCCTTAGAGGTGACTTTCAAACGAGGATCTGAGTACACTGTAAAGCTCCTCTCCAGTGGTCGCCCTTTTGCTCACGTACATGCCAAGTTCCTCTGCAAGTATCACCCCCCAAAGGCCAATCTAGAGTGGGGCAATGTTGTGAATAACAGCATTCACCATGTTTTAATTTTGCCTTTGTTGGGTCATTTCAAGGACGAATATCTCACTTTTGCTTTTGACTCTCAAAATAAACTGGCTTCTGCTTCAGGAAATATGATTGTTTGGTTTCCTGACTCTGCGCAACTCACTTTCCCCACTCATGCTTGTGGCAAGTGATCCTACCGTCCTGGTAGTGTTTTGTGGTATTCCTAACCACTATATATTCCATTTCAATTCACCAATAAAATTAAGTTCTATTCATATTTTTGTCTTTGTGTCTTCTGTACTTCCACGCCTCTCTCTAGCCACTCCTAGTATAGATTATTCATCCAGGGCCGCAAGGTAAACACTATTTCCTTCCCTGTCATCTAACCAAGACTTAGTACAAATCCAAGCCTAAGGTTAGGATTCCCCGTTGTGTGTCTGTGCCGCGCCTCAGAACACAACAGGGTTCAAAACCTATTCCCCCAGACAGACAAAGTTCCCTGCTTGCTATTTCAGTCTTCAACCTTCCGCAGCCACAGTTCCCTGCAAGGTGAAGCACTATAGCCCAAAACAGCCAATTCTTTCTGCTGGGTGGAGGCAACATCTGCCTCTGGTAGTTTTATGTTACCTAATAGGCTCATCCTACTTACCCCTAGCAGCCCTATGTTACCTACTAGTTTACAGAGTCACCAGCTAACCACACAGTGTCACTCTTTAGCAGATTGTCTTTATTTGAAGCCAAATCAACCCTTGCCTGCAAAACATCACACATGTGGATCACCACACTCATACATTACAAACCTGGCCCAGAACTTGCCATGGCAGACGCCCTCTTGCACTTGTATGTCCGTGCCACAAGAGGAGAAAATGAGCTTGGCCCAGACTGGCCCCTCTTGGTACTAAAAATAAAGGACAAGGGCTTTCCTCCTGGTACAACCACATAACAAAGGAAACAGTCATCAAAAACTAACACCTATTTGCTGATGTGTATGGAACCTTGCACAGAAAAATGTCTGACGGGACTACCATCCCTTACATCCCCACACAGCAGCAAGTGGACACCATCCTACAATATCATAGAAAATTAGGACACACCAAGAGCCGCAACCTATAAAAGTTCCTTAAACACAAGTCCTGGTGGCCAACCCTGTATTGTGACGTCCAAGAAGTCCTCAATCAATGTGAAGTATGCAAAAAATTAGCTAAAAGCAAAGCCCCACCAAAATCAGTACTACCCATCTGCACGCACTTACCCTTCAAGGTGTGGGCCCTCAACGTTGTTGGCCCCATGCCAGGGAAGCACAATGATAATAAATACATCATCATTGCCAAAGACTTTCCTACACAATGGCCAATAGCCCAAGCAGTAAAGGTGCACACTGGCAATGATGTGTGGCGGTTCATAGGAAGAGAAATAATCAGCAAGTTTGGAAAGCCAGAACTCCTGATAACCAATGAAGGGAAAAAATTGACCTCCAAAAACACCAATGTATATCTTGCAAAGAATTGGGTCAAACACACTGTAACAACACCATACCGCCTTCAGGCCAATGGATGTGTAGAGAGGCTTAATGGCAGCCTCTTACAAGCCCTAGACAAGCTCACTGCTGGGAGACATGAAGACTGGTATAAGCAGTTATTGACTGCACTACTTGTGTGCCAAACCCAAGTGAACAGATCCATCAGAAAAACCCTTTTGAGTTGGTATACGGCACACAGCCAAATATCATTCAAGCATTGACAGGACCCAAACAGGAAATTCCAAGCAAAGTCCCCCCTTGCTCAGATCCTCAAGTAATAGAGGCCAACAGTAATCAAACAGAAAAGGAAAACATGCATCTACAAAAAACATTTGTCCCCATCCAAGATAAACATGAAGTTAAAGACAAAGTTTGGGTCATGAATGTTGATAAAAGCAAACTACAACCCAAGAAAGTAGTCCCGGCAATCATTCTAAAGGTAAAAAAATAACACTTATCTCATGCAAGGACTTGGGAAGCGCAAATAAAGTATAACCCTGCACCATGATCACCTGAGACCATGCAAAGCAAGACAAAAACAATGCAAAACCGCCCTGCCTGCCACAGAACAACAGCTAGTCCAGTATGGCACCCAGGCTCCTGACAACCTCCCTGATAACCTGCCCCCAGAGGAGGCCAACCTTCAGTGGGGGGTGTCAAAACAGCAGGCTTTACCCGCTAGCAAGGTTCCAAACAAGCGGTTTTGTGATCTGCAATCCAATTACCCAGCCACTCAAAGCCAGACTAGGAAGTCAACTTGAATTACCAAATCCAACAATATGAACAGATGATGATCCCTTACAGTGGATACCTTGTTTTGGCGCTTGACTCATTACCAGGATCAAGCCACCCTCTTCACCATCCAACCATGTGATCAACACAATCATGTTCCTGTTACTCATGATTCACATTGACTATATACTCACTATCTTTCAATAAAGATTATTATCTAGCTTCAAAATATTTTTTCCCTTGTAACTCTGCTAAAACAGCACAGTTACGACACTAGATTAACCACAAGTTGGCGCACCAATTGCAAACAAAAGACATGTCCTATTTTCAGCAGGCTTATTTCATTAAGTTAAACTGGGTGCAATAACTGAGGTGTGTCTGGTCTAAGCCAAGCACAAAGATGGCACACATGTACACTCATTCTGATTGGCTGGTCTATAGCACTTGTAGTTTTTAAATTCATTTTATTGTAGTGCTTTGAAAATGTTAAAGTTATAATAGAAAACAATAGAATTAATAAAAATAATCTATCACACTGCATATATCTCTGAACTGTATGATCTACATATAAACCCTGAGTGTGATTATCTTTTAATAAATTTGTACTCTGCACATAATTATCATACCAAGTTAAGAAAAAACTATATTTTACTCAGACAAAACATATACATGAACAAAATATGTTGTTCATTATACTAATAATGGTTTGGTTTACGCGCTCTGAAATATATGATCTAAATATGACCTGGAAAGTGTTTATATTTTAATAAATGTGTACTTTGGGTCGAAATTGGCATACTGATTTGAGAACAAATCATTTTTTACTAAGACAAAACATGTACTTGGACAAAATATGTTATTCATGATACCTGAAATAAGTTGGTATATACAAAAAATATAATGAATATTAATATCAAATAAATAGTATTACTTAAAGCTAATAAAAATTCATAATTAAAAGTGCATGTATTTATTAAATCTCTATTAGATACAATAGAATAGATATAGTTTATTGGGATATTTTTATTGATACAAAAGGGGTTGGGGTAAGAACAAGGAAACACGTCAGAATTAGAGGCAATGATTAAGGAGTTGGATGTGATGGTGGCTAAAATCAAGGAGGTCAATCAAAAGGTGAAGGACATGCTAAAGGAAGTGGTGTTAGAATGCAACAAACTAGACAAACTTATTGTGAAGGCCATGAAGAACAAGATATTCAATACTACCAAAAAAACTTGCAACCAGGCTCCTAAAGGTACAAAAAAATATTCTTGCCAGCCTACAGTTCAAGTCACAGGGGTTTGCAACCGCATAGGTGTGGCCAAAGGACCCCAAGATGTTTGAGCAATTAAAAAATAAAAAGAAACATAAACCAACAGAAGAAGACCAGCAACCATCTAATGACAAGTCCTGTGAAGCAGCCCCTTTCAAGGGGGCAACAGGTAAAGATATAGAAGAAGGTAAAAAATAAAATATTAAATAAATAAAAAGATTATACTAACTTTTTTATTTATAGAAGAAAACAAAGGAGTAGTCTGCTAATACCTAAAACCCTACATATCCCAAACCTTTTACTGCAACTATGTCCCTCACATAGGGTGTTGGCTGGTCATGATGCCAGCTGTCACCTCCAAGATAATTAAAAATTAGAAACAAATTACCCTATGAAGTCAGAACAACTTGAAGCACTCCAATTAAAGCAAGATGAAACTGAATGGCAGGTCTTGGCTTTGGCTGCGGCCCCTAACCTCCACCTCAACCAGTATGTTCTGCTTTAAAAATTCCACAAGCTCTTTGTCCTCCTCATCTGAGACTTTTTCAGAGCCACGCCATACCAAAACTTACCTGAGATGGAGAGAGTACAAGAAGAAGTCTTTTTCTGTTTCCCAACCAAATACACATTATCCCATTTCCTAAAAAATTTAAAAGAAAAATAACCAACCTTAACAACAGTTTGTCTTCCATCTTTCTTGCCGTTGTGAGTGTCCTCAGAGACTTCAGAGTCTCTTGGTGCTCTGAAAAGACTGAAATACTGCCAATCAGTGAAAAAAATCTTTACTATCACATCCCTTTAAAATAAAATAAGTACACTATACAATAAATTTTGTGAGTTCTCATCCCTGTTTGTGGGGAAGAGACTTCACTTACTTGCTTACATAGGTCTTGTTGTAATGATGGGGATTAAAGCAGAATCACACAATCTGTCTGATGTAATAACAAAGCTGGATGAAATTTGCCATTTATTAGATAGAAAAAATTGCACTGGGATACAGCTCAATAGAGCATGTTATTCAGGATTTGGCTATTCTTGCCGCCACATATGGTATGGCAGCTCCACCAGAAAAAATCCTCCTGGTCAATTGTATAACAGTGCTCCTGTACTCAAGCTGCCGCAATCAATATAGTACAGCGCCAATGTCAACATATGATTTAGTAATAGAAATTGCTAGTTTATTTCAACATCAAGTCCTGCAATTCCGTCGTTCACAACCACAATAAAGCTCTAAACCTAAAAACAATTTTTAAATTCTTTATAAGTAATTCCTTTTTAAATTTACTCTTATTGAAAGATTCATTTTCAACAAATAAATACATAATAAAAAATAGATATTTCTGTTTGTTCATTCATTCATCCTTCTTTGCTTTATATATTTTTATTACAGTACTTTTCAAACCTGTTGAGATAAACATATATTATTCAGTCTAAAAGCGTATAAAACTCAGTCTAAAAACAAAATTAAAAATTAATAAAATTTATATTAAATTAAAATAGATTTGGATCCACTTTGATTTTGTTTTATGACTGAGTTGCATTTGTTTTTAGACTGAGATTATATGTTTATCTCAACAGGTTTGAAAACTACAGTATATATGATAGTATATAATTGGAAGCATATAAAGAACGCCAATATAAACTAACCTAAATAAAATCAAAATATAATTATTTTGTGTGTTATTCATTCATTTATTTGGCTTTACTTTGTTAATTTTTATTATTCCTGATGGTATACATACTGAATCAGAGAAATAAAGTCAATACAAATTAAACTAAATAAAAACAAATATTAAAAAATAAAAACAAAAAACATTTGGAACAGCAAATCCTTTAATTGATTGGCTTCTTGGAGAGGCACATAGGGAGAAACAAATCTATGTGACCATATAATTTGGCCACAATTTCAGCTGGGAGGGTATGGACACCAACATGCAGCAAATTTAACAAATCATCAGGCCCAGTTGGTGCCTCTTTTTTGACTACTTTTTTTAGCCACCCAAAGACCTCCTCATTAGGTTGAGGAATAATATAATATAGGGGGAGAAAGAAAAATCACAAATTAGATATGGCAATCATTGGGAGCTAATTTCCACACCAGGCTCAATCACTGGGAACTCATTAAGAATTTCTGCCACTTTTGTGGAGACCAACATTATCCAGCACAATAACATTAGTGACACCCAGACTGGTTACTCAGGGTTTTCCTAAACCAATTGGAGAAATTCCAGAAAGAAGCCACTGTTATGGGAACCCTTGATCATATGATAGAGCTCAATGCCAAGGGGACAAGAAGG